>JAACNH010001004.1:0-45357 GCA_019447015.1 Hymenochirus boettgeri | reverse complement strand
ATACATACATACAGTATAAAATAATTATACATACATACAACAGTATGCATACATACAGTATACATACATATACATACATACAGTATACAGTACTACAGTATACCAGTATATACATTACAGTATAAAAACATTATACATACATACAGTATTAACATACAGAATACATACATCACTAACATACATACAGTATACATACAGTATACCATACAGTATACATACATACATATACAGTATACATACAGTATACATACTAACTAATACATACATATAGAGATCAATAGTTCACACAAGGAATGTGTGCCAGTTCATGGATTACCCGGATCTAATATCAGGAACTGCAGGGTGTCTGTGTAAGATGGTCACACCCCAGATCCAGGTGTCACAGGCACTGTAACAGCATGTGTGTAACTTTCAGTGAAGTGTTTGTAGAGCTCAGGGATGGGAGACAATGATAATGGGTCGTAGCCTGTGTAACAGGAACTAGAACTAGAACAGAACTAGTTTTCTCCGAGAGCTTATAATAGGTTGAGGGATGTGAAGTTGGACGTGGACATGGTATGTGGATCATTTATTAATAAATTATAATTCATTGTAATGTGGCTTTTATTCAACCGTTATTGTAAATTAAGAAACGATATCCCCAAAAACTGCCCGATGTAATCACTTATTACGTGGTTAGTAACAATGTATCACTGAATGACGCTAGTTATGGCCACGGAATAACTAATAGTTTCCTTTCAGGTAGTGGTGAGATTCCCCCACAATCATAAAGACATACTGATAGGTTGTATGTGTAAATAAATGTGCTTAGATTGTAAGCTCTTCGGGGCAGGGCTGATGTGACTGTATACATGGAATTGTAAAGCGCTACGGAAGATGCTGGCGCTATATAAATCCACAATAATAATATGTATGTATGTATGTTTGTATATATGTATGTAAAATTTTATTTATATAGCGCCATTGGGGACACAGCGCTGTACATTATAACAATACAGATTAACAGTATGTTGTATTGTTTATTTATATAGCGCCATGGGGACACAGCGCTGTACATTATAACAAACAGATTATACAGTATGTATGTTATGTTTTTATATAGCGCCACTTGGGGACACAGCGCTGTACATTATAAAAATACAGTTATACAGTATGTATGTATATGTTTATTTATATAGCGCCACTTGGGGACGCAGCGTGTACATATAACAATACAGTTAATACAGTATGTATGTATATGTTTATTTATATAGGCCACTTGGGGAACAGCGCTGTCATTATAACAATACAGATTATACAGTATGTATGTAATGTTTATTTATATAGCGCCACTTGGGACACAGCGCGTACATTATAACAATACAGATTATACAGTATGGATGTATATGTTTATTTATATAGCGCCACTTGGGAACAGCCGCTGTACATTATAACAATACAGATTATACAGTAGTATGTATTGTTTATTTTATATAGCGCCACTTGGGGACGCAGCGCTGTACATTATAACAATACAGATATACAGTAGATGTATAGTTATTTATATAGGCCACTTGGGACAGCGCTGTACATTATAACAATACAGATTATACAGTATGTATGTAATTTTATTTTATAGCGCCACTTGGGGACACAGCGCTGTACATTATAACAATACAGATTATACAGTATGTATGTATATGTTTATTTATATAGCGCCACTGGGACACAGCGCTGTACATTTATACACATACAGATTATACAGTATGTATGTATATGTTTATTTATATAGCGCCACTTGGGGACCAGCGATGTACATTATAACAATAAGATTATACAGTATGTATGATATGTTTATTTTATAGCGGCCACTTGGGACACAGCGCTGTACATTATAACAATACAGATTATACAGTATGTATGTATATGTTTTATATAGAGCCACTTGGGGACACAGCGCTGTACATTATAACAATACAGATTATACAGTATGTATGTATATGTTTATTTTATAGAGCCACTGGGGACACAGCGCTGTACATTATAAACAATACAGTTATACAGTATGTATGATATGTTTATTTATATAGCGCCACTTGGGGACGCAGCGTGTACATTATAACAATACAGATATACAGTATGTATGTATATGTTTATTTATAGCGCCACTTGGAAGCAGCTGTACATAAACAATAACAGATTACAGTATGTGTATATTTATTTATATAGCGCCACTTGGGGACAGCGGCTGTACATATAACATACAGATTATACAGTATGTATGTTATGTTTTTATATAGCGCCACTTGGGGATCACAGCGCTGTACATTATAACAATACAGATTATACAGTATGTATGTTTATGTTTATTTATATAGGCGCCACTTGGGAACGCCGCGTGTACATTATAACAATACAGATTATACAGTATGTATGTATATGTTTATTTATATAGCGCCACTTGGGACACAGCGCTGTACATTAAACAATACAGACATACAGTATGTATGTAATGTTTATTTTATAGCGCCACTTGGGAAACAGCGTGTGTACATTATAAAAATACAGATTATACAGTATGTATGTATATGTTATTTATATAGCGCCACTTGGGTACAGCACTGTACATTATAACAATACAGATTATACAGTATGTATGTTATGTTTATTTATATAGCGCCACTTGGGTACACAGAGCTGTACATTATAACAATACAGATTATACAGTATGTATGTATATGTTATTTATATAGCGCCACTTGGGGATGCAGCGCTGTACACTATAACAATACAGATTATACAGTATGTATGTATATGTTTATTTATATAGCGCATGGGTACACAGCGCTGTACATTATAACAATACAGATATACAGTATGTATGTATATGTTTATTATATAGCGCCACTTGGGTACACAGCGCTGTACATTATAACAATACACATTATACAGTATGATTGTATATGTTTTATAGCGCCATTGGGGACCAGCGCTGTAAATTATAACAATACAGATTATACAGTATGTAGTATATGTTATTTATATAGCGCCACTGGGGTACACAGCGCTGTACATTATACAATACAGATTATACAGTATGTATGTATGTATGTGTTATTTATATAGCCGCCATTGGGTACACAGCGCTGTACATTATACAATACAGATTATACGGATGTATGTATATTTTATTATATAGCGCCACTTGGGACACAGCGCTGTACATTATAACAATACAGATTATACAGTATGTATGTATATGTTTATATAGCGTACTTGAGTACACAGCGCTGTACAATATAACAATACATATTATACAGTATGTAGTATATGTTTATTTATATGCGCCACTTGGGGTACACAGCGCTGTACATTATAACAATAACGATTATACAGTATGTATGTATATGTTTATTATATAGCGCCACTTGGGTACACAGCGCTGTACATTATAACAATACAGATTATACAGTATGTATGTATATGTTTATAATATAGCACCAATTGGTACACAGCGTGTACATTATAACAATACAGATTATACAGTATGTATGTATGTTTATTTATATAGCGCCACTTGGGTACACAGCGCTGTACATATAACAATACAGATTATACAGTATGTATGTATAGTTTATTTATATAGCGCCACTTGGGGACACAGCGTGTACATTATAACAATACAGATTATACAGTATGTATGTATAGTTTATATATATAGCGCCACTTGGGTACACAGCGCTGTACATTATAACAATACAGATTATACAGTATGTATGTATAGTTTATTTATATAGCGCCACTTGGGGACGCAGCGCTGTACATTATAACAATACAGATTATACAGTATGTATGTATAGTTTATTTATATAGCGCCATGGGGACAAGCGCTGTACATTATAAACATACAGATTATACGTATATATGTATATGTTTATATATATAACGCCACTTGGGTACACAGCGCTGTACATTATAACAATACAGATTATACAGTATGTATGTATATGTTTATTTATATAGCGCCACTTGGGGACAGCAGCTGTACATTATAACAATACAGATTATACAGTGTGTATGTATATGTTTATTTATATAGCGCACCTTGGGTACACAGCGCTGTACATTATAACAATACAGATTATACAGTGTGTATGTATGTTTATTTATATAGCGCCACTTAGGGACGCAGCGCTGTACATTATAACAATACAGATTATACAGTATGTATGTATATGTTATTTATATAGCGCCACTTGGGGACACAGCGCTGTACATTATACAATACAGATATACAGTATGTATGTATATGTTTATTTATATAGCGCCACTTGGGTGCACAGCGCTGTACATTATAACAATACAGATATATAGTATGTATGTATATGTTATTTATATAGCCCACTTGGGGACACAGCGCGTACATTATAACAATACAGATTATACAGTATGATATGTATAGTCTTATATATAGCGCCACTTGGTACACAGCGCTGTACATTATAACAATAACAGTTACAGTATGTAGTGTATTGTTATATTATAGCGCCACTGGGGACACAGCGCTGTACATTATAACAATACAGATTATACCGTATGTATGTATATGTTTATTATATAGCGCCACTTGGTACACAGCGCTGTACATTATAACAATACAGATTATACAGTATGTATGTATATGTTATTTATATAGCGCCACTGGTACACAGCGCTGTACATTATACAATACAGATTACAGTATGTATGTATATGTTTATTATATATGCGCCACATGGGGAACAGCTGTACATATAACAATACAGATTATACAGTGTATGTAATGTTATTTATATAGTGCCACATGGGACACAGCATGTTACATTATAAAATACAGATTATACAGTATATATGTATATGTTATTTATATAGCGCCACTTGGGGACCAGCGCTGTACATTATAACAATACAGTATATACAGTATATGTATGTATTGTTATTTATATAGCCCACTGGGGACACAGCGCTGTACATTATACAATACAGATTATACAGTATGTAGTATATGTTTATTTATATAGCCCACTTGGGTACACAGCGTGTACATTATAACAATACAGATTATAGTATGTATGTATATGTTTATTTATATAGCGCCACTTGGGTACACAGCGCTGTACATAATAACAATACATATTATACAGTATGTATGTATATGTTTATTTATATAGCGCCACTTGGGTACACAGCGCTGTACATTATAACAATACAGATTATACAGTATGTCTGTATATGTTTATTTATATAGCGCCACTTGGGTACACAGCGCTGTACATATATAACAATACAGATTATACAGTATGTATGTATATGTTATTTATATGCGCCACTGGGGACCAGCGCTGTACATTTAAACAATACAGATTATACAGTATGTATGTATATGTTTATTTTAAGCGCCACTTGGGACACAGAGCTGTACATTATAAACATACAGATTATACAGTATATGTATTGTTAATTATATAGCGCCACGGGTACACAGCGTGTACATTATAACAATACAGATTATACAGTATGTAGTAATGTTATTTATATAGCGCACTTGGGGACCAGCGCTGTACATTATAACAAACAAGATTATACAGGATGTATGTATGTTTATTTATATAGCGCCACTTGGGTACACAGCGCTGTACATATAACAATACAGATATACAGTTGTATGTATATGTTTATTATATAGCGCCCCCTTGGGTACACAGGCTGTACATTATAACAATACAGATTATACAGTATGTATGTATATGTTATTTTATAGCGCCACTTGGGTACACAGCGCTGTACATTATAAAATACAGATTATACAGTATGTATGTATATGTTTATTATATAGCGACTTGGGTGCACAGCGCTGTACATTATAACAATACAGATATATAGTATGTATGTATATGTATTATATAGCCCACTTGGGGACACAGCGCTGTACATTATAACAATACAGATATTACAGTAGTATATGTATATTTATTATAGCGCCACATTGGGTACACAGCGCTGTACATTATAACAATACAGATTAACAGGATGTATGTATATGGTTATTTTATAGCGCCACTTGGGGATACAGCGGCTGTACATATAACAATACAGATTATACAGTATGTATGTATATGTTTATTATATAGCGCCACTTGGGTCACAGCGCTGTACATTATAACAATACAGATTATACAGTATGTATGTATATGTTATTTATATAGCGCCACTGGTACACAGCGCTGGACATTATAACAATACAGATTATACAGATGTATGTATATGTTTATTTATATAGTGCATGGGGACACAGCACTGTACATTATAACAATACAGATTATACAGTGTGTTGTACATGTTTATTTATATAGTGCCACATGGGGACACAGACTGGACATTATAAAATACAGATATACAGTATATATGTATATGTTTTATATATAAACGCCACTTGGGTACACAGCGCGTACATTATAACAATCAGATTATACAGTTGTATGTTATGTTTATTTTATAGCGCACTTGGGGGGACCAGCGCTGTACATTATAACAATACAGATTATACAGTGTATGTTATTGTTTATTTATATAGGCCACTTGGGTACACAGCGCTGTACATTATAACAATACAGATTATACAGTAGTATGTATATGTTTATTTATATAGCGCCAATGGGTACACGTGCGTACATTATAACAATACAGATTATACAGTATGTATGTATATGTTTATTTATAGCGCCACTTGGGTACACAGCGTGTACATTATAACATACAGATTATACAGTATGTATGTATATGTTTATTTATATAGCGCCACTTGGGGACACAGCGCTGTACATTTAAACAATACAGATTTATAGTATGTATGTATATGTATATTAATAGCGCCACTTGGGGACACAGCGCTGTACATTATAAAATACAGATTATACGGATATGTATATGTTATATATATAGCGCCACTTGGGTACACAGCGCTGTAACTTAAAACAATACAGATTTACGTGATGTATGTTATATGTTATTATAGCGCCACTTGGGGATCCAGCGCGTACATTTATAACAATACAGATTATACAGTATGTATGTATATGTTTATTATATAGCGCCACTTGGGACACAGCGTGTACATTATAACAATACAGATTATACAGTATGTATGTATATGTTATTTATATAGCGCCACTTGGACACAGCGCTGTACATTATAACAATACAAGATTATACAGTATGTATGTATATGTTTATTATATTAGGCACATGGGGACACAGCACTGTACATATAACAATACAGATTATACAGTGTAGTATGTAAGTTATTTATATAGTGCCACGGGGACACAGCCTGTACATTATAAAATACAGATATACAGTATTATGTAATGTTTATTTATATAGCGCCACTTGGGGACGCAGCGCTGTACATATAAACATACAGATTATAGATATGTATGTATATGTTTATTTAATAGCCCACTTGGGGACACAGCGCTGTACATTATAAAATACAGTATACAGTATGTAGTATAGTTATTATATAGCACCACTGGGTACACAGCGCTGTACATTATAACAATACAGATTATACAGTATGTAGTTATATTTATATAGCGCCACTTGGTACACAGCGCTGTACATATAACAATACAGATTATACAGTATGTATGTATATGTTTATTTATATAGCGCCATTGGGTACAGCGCTGTACATTATAACAATACAGATTATACAGTATGTTGTATATTTTATTATATAGCGCCACTGGGTACACAACGCTGTACTATAACAATACATTATACAGTATGTATGTTATGTTTATTTTATAGCCCACCGGCCACGGTACACAGCGCTTACTTAACAAAACAATACAGATATACAGTATGTTATGTATATGTTTATTTATATAGCGCCACTTGGGCACACAGCGTGTACATATATAACAATACAACAGATACAGCAGAGTATGTATATGTTTTTTAATAGCGCCACTTGGGGTACACAGCGCTGTACATTATAACAATACAGATTATACAGTATGTATGTATATGTTTATTATATAGCGCCACTTGGGGACACACGCTGTACATTTAACAATACAGATTTAACAGTATGTATGTATATGTTTATTTATATAGCGCCACTTGGGGACACAGCGTGTACATTAAACAAAACAGATTATACAGTATGTATGTATATGTTTATTTATATAGCGCCACTGGGGACCAGCCTGTACAATATAACAATACGATTATAAAGTATGTAGTATTGTTTATTTATATAGCCACTTGGGGACACAGCGCTGTACATTATAACAATACAGATTATACAGTATGTATGTATATGTTTATTTATATAGCGCCACTTGGGGACACAGCGCTGTACATTATAACAATACAGATTATACAGTATGTATGTTTATGTTTATTTATATAGCGCCACTTGGGGACACAGCGCTGTACATATAACAATACAGATTATACAGTATGTATGTATTGTTATTTATATAGCACCACATTGGGTACACAGCGCTGTACATTATAACAATACAGATTATACAGTATGTATGTATATGTTTATTATAAGCGCCACTTGGGTACACAGCGCTGTACATTATAACAATACAGATTATACAGTATGTATGTATATGTTATTTATTAGCGCCATTGGGTACACAGCGCGTACATAATAAACAATACATTATACAGTATGTATGTATATGTTTATTTATATAGCGCATGGGGTACACAGCGTTTACATTAACAATACAGATTATACAGTAGTTGTATATGTTTATTTATATAGCGCCACTTGGGTACACAGCGCTGTACATATAACAATACAAATATACAGTATGTATGTATATGTTTTATTTATATAGCGCCACTTGGGTACACAGCGCTGTACATTATAACAATACAGATTATACAGTATGTATGTATATGTTTTATTATATAGCGCCACTTGGGTACCAGCGCTTGTACATATAACAATACATATATACAGTATGTATGTATATGTTATTTATATAGCGCCACTTGGGTACACAGCGTGTACATTATAACAATACAGATTATACAGTATGTATGTATATGTTTTATTATAGCGCCACTTGGGGACACAGCGCTGTACATTATAACAATACAGATTATACAGTATGTATGTATATGTTATTATTATAGCGCCACTGGGGACACAGCGCTGTACATTATAACAATACAGATTATACAGCATGTATGTATATGTTTATTATATAGCGCCACTTGGGTACACAGCGCTGTACATTATAACAATACAGATTATACAGGATGATGTATATGTTTATTTATATAGCGCCACTTGGGTACACAGCGCTGTACATATAACAATACAGATATACAGTATGTATGTATATGTATTATAATAGGCCACTTGGGAACAGCGGCGTACATTATAACAATACAGATTATACAGTGTGTATGTAATGTTTATTTATTATGCCCACTTGGGGACACAGCCTGTACATTATAACAATACAGATTATACAGTATGTATGTATATGTTTATTATATAGCGCCACTTGGGGACACAGCGCTGACATTATAACAATACAATTATACAGTATGTATGTATATAGTTTTTTTATAGCGCCACTTGGGGACACAGCGCTGTACATTATAACAATACAGATTATACAGTATGATGTATATGTTTATTATATAGCGCCACTTGGGTACACAGCGCTGTACATTATAACAATACAGATTATACAGTATGTATGTATATGTTTATTTATATAGCGCCACTTGGGGACACAGCGCTGTACATTATAACAATACAGATTATACAGTATGTATGTATATGTTATTTATATAGCGCGCCACTGGGGGACACAGCGCTGTACATTATAAAAATACAGATTATACAGTATGTTGTATATGTTTATTTATATAGCACCACTTGGTACACAGCGCTGTACATTATAACAATACAGATATCAGTATGTATGTATATGTTTATTTATATAGGCCACTTGGGGACACAGCGCTGTACATTATAAAATACAGATTATACAGTATGTAGGATGTTTATTATATAGCACCTTGGGAACACAGCGCTGTACTTATAACAATACAGATTATACAGTATGTATGATATGTTTATTTTATATAGCGCCATTGGGGACACAGCATGTCATATAAAATACAGAGTATACAAAAAGGAGATAAGGTGCAATGCACAGATAAATAAAAATTATACAATTTCATACATCGGTTAAGAATACATATATAAAATTATGTATAAATTGATATAAGTGCAACAAGCCTTGGCACATTAGGAAATGAGAACCCTGCCTCGAAGAGCTTACAATCAAGTGGGAGGGACAACATGAGATACAAGGGGGAAGGGATAAAGTGCTCAGACCGCTAACAGTCATAATGGTGTGTGTTTTCAGAAAGGTGGAGATAAACAGTCTAGATGGGAAAGTATTAATGGAGTCACCAGGGGAAGCGAGAGAGGGAGAGAGTTATAAGGTAGGATAACAGTCTAGTGGAAAGTATAATGGATGTCACCAGGGGAAAGCGAGAGAGGGAGAGAGTTATAAAGGTAGGATAACAGTCTAGATGGGAAGTATTAATGGATGTCACCAGGAGAGAGAGAGGGAGAGAGTTATAAAGGTAGGATAACAGTCTAGATGTGAAAGTATTAATGGATGTCACCAGGTGAAGTGAGAGAGGGAGAGAGTTATAAAGGTAGGATAACAGTCTAGATGGGAAAGTATTAATGATGTCACCAGGGGAAGCTAGAGAGGGAGAGAGTTTTAAAGGTAGGATAACAGTCTAGATGTGAAAGTATTAATGGATGTCAGCAGGCGAAGCGAGAGAGGGAGAAGTTATTAAAGGTAGGATAACAGTCTAGATGTGAAAGTATAATGGATGTCACCGGGGAAGCGAGAGAGGGAGAGAGTTATAAAGGTGGGTAACAGTCTATATGTGAAAGTATTAATGGATGTCACCGGCGAAGCGAGAGAGGGAGAGAGTTATAAAGGTAGGATAACAGTCTATATGTGAAAGTATTAATGGATGTCACCAGGGAAGCGAGAGAGTTATAAAGGTAGGATAACAGTCTATATGTGTAAAGTATTAATGAATGTCACCAGGCGAAGCGAGGAGAGGAGGAGAGTTATAAAGGAGGATAACAGTTAGATGGGAAAGATTAATGGATGTCACCAGGGGAAGCTAGAGAGGGAGAGAGTTATAAAGGTAGGATAACAGTCTAGATGTGAAAGTATTAATGGATGTCACCAGGGGAAGCGAGGAGAGGAGAGAGTTATAAAGGTAGGATAACAGTCTAGATGTGAAAGTATAATTGGATGTCACCAGCGAAGCGAGAGAGGGAGAGAGTTATAAAGGTAGGATAACAGTCTAGATGGGAAAGTATTAATGGATGTCACCAGGCGAAGGGAGAGAGGGAGAGAGTTATAAAGGTAGGGATAACAGTCTAGATGGGAAAGTATTAATTGATGTCACCAGGTGAAGCTAGAGAGGGAGAGAGTTATAAAGGTAGGATAACAGTCTAGATGTGAAAGTATTAATGGATGTCACCAGGTGAAGCGAGAGAGGGAGAGAGCTATAAAGGTAGGATAACAGTCTAGATGGGAAAGTATTAATGGATGTCACCAGGCGAAGCGAGGGAGGGAGAGAGTTATAAAGGTAGGATAACAGTCTAGATATGAAAGTATTAATGGATGTCACCTGGCGAAGCGAGGAGAGGGAGAGAGTTATAAGGTAGGATAACAGCCTAGATGTGAAAGTATTAATGGATGTCACCTGGCGAAGCGAGAGAGGGAGAGAGAGTTATAAAGGGAGGATAACAGTCTAGATGTGAAAGTATAATGGATGTCACCAGGCCAAAGGGGAGAGGGAGGAGAGTTATAAAGGTAGGATAACAGTCTAGATTTGAAAGTATTAATGGATGTCACCTGGCAGAAGCGAGAGAGGGAGAGAGCTATAAAGGTAGGATAACAGTCTAGATGTGAAAGTATTAATGGATGTCACCAGGCAAAGAGAGAGAGAGGGAAGAGAGTTATAAAGGTAGGATAACAGTCTAGATTTGAAAGTATTAATGGATGTCACATGGCGAAGCGAGAGAGGGGAGAGAGTTATAAAGGTAGGATAACAGTTAGATTTGAAAGTATTAATGGATGTCACCAGGCAAGCGGAGAGAGGGAGGAGAGAGTTCAAAGGTAGGGAGCAGCAAGAGAGAATGGTTAAGGCGGGAGGCAACAGTGTTAGTTGGGGGTCTGTGGAGATTTCCTGTGAGGAACGCAGGGCACGGCCTGGAACATAAGGGACCAAGAGACAAGAGAAGTAGGGAGGTGGCAGTAGAGCGAAGGGATTTAAAGGTTAAAAGCAGGGTATTGAATAGGATTCTTTGTTTGATGGGAAGCCACCCTAGGATGAAGTATCGGGTGTGGGTTCTATTTTGGAGGAGAGTGAGATGATCCGAGCTGCCGAGTTTAAGATAGACTGGAGCGGAGAGGAGAGATGAGGGTCCGGGAGTCCAAGTAGTAGAATGTTACAGTAGTCAAAGACGGGAGATATAAGGGCATGGTGAGCATTTTAGTAGGGAGAGAGAGAGAAAAGGGGGATCTTGGCAATATTGCGAAGGAAAAAAAAAGACAGGGTCCTAATGACATTGTTAATGTGATGATGGAAGGAGAGAGAGGAGTCAAAAGACAACTCCAAGGCAGCGTGCAGATTCAACTGGGTTATGACCATATTGTAATAGAGATGGAGAAGGGTGGACTAGGTCCTAGTTTAGTCCACCCTAATTGATTTATTCCGAGTTTTAGGAGGCGGCTGCGCCATAACAGGAAGGGATAGAGAGGAGACATTTAGAGAGTTGGGATTGAACTTCAGGGAGTAGCGTGAGGGATAAAAAATAATGTATCATCAGCATATAAGTGATAATTAAAACCGAAAGAACTGATTATTTCTCCCAGAGAGATAGTGTAGAGGGAGAAAAAGGTCCTAAAACCGAGCCCTGAGGGACCCCCACACTAAGCGGAACAGGAGAGGAGAAGTCTTATTAGACAAAAGAGAACAGAGGAAAGATCTGTTAGAGAGATAAGAAGACAACCACTCCGCAGCTTGATTTCGGATGCCCAGAGTTAAGAATCTGCATAAGAAGAGAGTGGTCCACAGTATCAAGGCAGCCGATAGGTCAAGGAGAATGAGGACCGAGAACTGTCCTTTGGCTTGGCAGCTTGTAGGTCATTGAGACTTTGCAGAGGGGGCGTTTCAATTGAATGACCCGGTCGGAATCCTGATTGCAACGGGTCCAATAAGTTATTAGCATGGGGTGGTAATTAGTAATGCTGTAGAGACGAGACGTTCTAAGGGTTTTGATGCAAACGGTTAAAAGGGGACAGGGCGGTAGTTTGAGAACAGGTAGGGCCCAAATAGCGCGTCCAAATAAGTGGGTCCAAAACAAGTGAGCGAAGATCAATTTAATTATCCCAATCACACAGATTTGTTTGTACTTTTTTAAAGGAGAACTAAACTTACATTTTTAAATCCTATCAGGGAGATTCAATAAAAGGTCTTATTGTTTAAAATGGTGCTAATTTTGCCCAAACAATCAGAACTTTTGTAACATTTGAAAGCTACATCTGATGTTGGGACAAAATTAGACACCTTTTAAAAGATAGAAACTTTTATGAAAACCCTGTTAGTTTTTCTTCCCTGAACACCTACTCATTGTACGATTCTTCTCTAGTAAGTAGATCTGTAACAAAGGAGGAACTCATAGACCATGTGGCTTAAAGAACATGCCTCCTGACCCAGAATTTGCTGTCTCTATGCACTTACCTTAGCACCATCCCGCGATACAATACACGGACGTAAACGAGATTACATCAGGTTATTGCATCGTGGGATCAACCCGTACCATTAAGTTTCACGCTTCGCGGTTAGGATGGTAAGCACAGCACTTATTTCTTTGGGTTAACGTGGGTTTTAGAAGAATTTGGGGCATATTGATCTCCCACATAGTTTCTAAATGTATCTGTATTTATTGTTTATCTCTGGTGGTGAAACAAATAAATGCCATGTTTTAAGAAACACCACAGACCAAGAAGTCACAGGTTCAAATCCCCAATTTACTGTTTTGTTTTCTTTTTTTCAATAATGTTTCTAGAAAAAGATGTTAAGTTTCTACAACTTCTACATATAGACCATTGGGTCACAGGTTCAATTCCCCAGCCTTACTTTATTTTTGGTTTCCAATAAAGATCAAGGCATGTACTTATATCCCACCTAGTAGCCCTTGTGGGATACAGATTAAAGCTTTCTTTTTAGCAAGACAACAGTATAGAAGTTGCAGGTTCGATTCCCCATACTTTTTACTGAAATGTTAATACTCTGTTCTTATATCCAGCTAGCAAAGAAAAACTGCAAAGATTATTTCATTTTTTTGTATGAAAAGCAAAGGCATTATCACTGTTAGGGACAGAATCATCCAGGTCATTTTATATCTGAATATTACAGATACACCATTAACTAGAATAATGAATATTACAGGTAACTAACCGGAATGATATCAGAACCGTGACTGGATGGATGAATTTACAGATTACACCGGACCTGGATGGATGACATATTACAGTACACCGTGACTGGATGGATGAATATTAAGATATACCGTGACTGATGTGTTCAAAACGTGATGGAGATGAATATTACAGATATACCGGACCTGATGGATGAATATTAAAGACTTACCGTGGACCTGGTGGAGATATTACAGAATACCGTGACCTGGGTGGAATGAATATTAACAGATATACCATGACTGGATGGATGACTATTACCAGAATACCATGGACCTGGAGGATGAATATACGCAGATATACCGTGACACGATGGATGAAATTACAAGATATACCGTGACAGGAATGGAAATGAATATTACAGATATACCGTGACCTGGATGAATGAATATTACAGATATACCGTGACCTGGATGGATGAATATTACAGATATTCCGTGACCTGATGGATGAATATACAGATATACCGTGACCTGGGATGGATGAAATTACAGAATACTACGTGAAGATATACAATTACCGTGACCTGGATGAATGAATATTACAGAGTATACCGTGACCTGGATGAATGAATATTACAGATATCACGTGACCTGGATGAGATGAATATTACAGATATACGTGACTGGATGGATGAATATTACAGATATACCGTGGACCTGAGGTGAATATTACGAGATACCGTGACCTGGGGATGAATATTACAGAATACACGTGACCGGATGGATGAATATTAAGATTTACCGTGACCTGGATGGATGAATATTACAGACTATACCGTGACCTGGATGGATGAATATTACAGATATACGTGACCTGGATGGTGAATATTACAGATATTACCGATGACCTGGAATGGAGAGAATATTACAAGATATACCGTGACCTGGATGGAGAATATTACAGATATACTGATCTGGATGAATGAATATTAACAGATATATGACCAGGACATGTGGATGAATGAATATTACAGATATACCATGACGGATGATGAATATTCGATATACATGACTGGATGGATGAATGTTACAGATACCATGACCCTGGATGGATGAATATTTACCAGATTACCATGACCTGATGGATGAATATACAGATTATACCATGACCTGGATGGATGAATATTACAGAATACATGACCAGGGATGGATGAATATAGATCTGAACCAGCGCCTGTGTTCCACTTCCATGTAAATATTTGCCACAATGGGTGAAACTGGAGACCCATAGCACATCCATTGTTTTTTGCTTAAGAATCTTTCCCTGTATTTGAAATAGGTGGTATTCAGGCAGCAGAAGTCCACACAAGGAATCAACCGTTTGGTTGAGATCAGTTGCGGTGGTAAGGGGGGGGAGTGCGCTGGGCCTATCCTTTTCTCACATGATAACGCCCTCTTGGTGGGTATACAGGTGAGAGAGATTGGTCACATCGAGGAAACCCATAGTTTCTTCTACATCCGTTAGCTTATTTCATATTTGGTGATGTAAACATGGAGTTCTGGGATCTGATGCTTATGAATTCCAACCAAAGGCCCAAGAGGTTGGCTTAGGTATTTTCTAACCTTGTATGACAGCACAGCATCAACTCTTGTAATAATAACAATGGTGGTGAACATACCAACCAACATCTGCTAGGGCCTTTGGTGGAAGTTCTAAGCTCACATCCAGCAACACCATGGCTGTTGAATTAGCATTGGATTTTCCAGGGTTACCACATTAATGCCCACAGATTCTTAGTACAAGTCTTTCTGAATGGAGGAGATTCATGTTGATACGGATAAACTCGAGAAACAGTAAGTCCAGTTGATCTAACTGAATACAACAGTATAAAACAAAGGAAAACCCTTTATTTGTGCGATCTTTATTTTAAAGACAGGCCAGCAACCAAATTACGGTGGCATTGACACACCTAAATACCTGACACTCCTGAACGGAAGGTGAAGTCAGAGCCTCCCAGCAGTGACTCGGCACTCTAGCATAAACTCAAACATGTTCATCCAGCAAGTTCAATGCGGAATGTGAAACTAAACCTCACAATGTAGTGCGTTGTCTAAACCGCAAGATCTCCTTCAGATCAAGGATTTTTCCTTTAACCACTGTTTGTTCTTTCTTACCTTACGCGCCTCTATACGAATAGTTGGGCTATTCCCGACATGTTAATGTTTTTGCAGCACAATTCCTGACCCTGTATGCTTGCTAAAAAATAAAATTTACCATAGCGCAGGTTCAGTGAAGCGCCCTGCGTTTATTATTCAAATAGGGAATAGAGACTTCTAGATAATTTCATGTCCTTTTAGAAATTTCTGCGAAAAGTATTAGTTCTTTCAGCATGATAAAGGACCAAGCGTGATGAACGTGCTATGCCCTGGGCACAGTGGGGCGGTGCAGAGTCTGGTGAAGTCAAAGCAGAACGTTGGCCAAGAAAAGGAGGAAAACTGTGTATAGAGGTCATAGCTCCGCTTTAAAACAGGCAAGAATCAAGACTTCATCCTGTATTTTTGCTCCAATAATTATGTATTAGCGTAATGTTTAATTGGTTGCGTAGAGTTAACTTAAACATAGAGTGTATTCCTATGCAGAGAGCAACCAAACAGGCGTGTTGCATACATTGAAAATAAATTTATTTTGCCCAGTTGGGTGGTAAATCGAGCTCCAAACAGGCTTGGAAACTGTTTCAAACAATGCTAACTTAAATAAGCTGTATAAACATTCCGTGGTTAGTACTGATATCATGCTGGCCAGAATGATCTCAGCACTGTATGGAAGCTGTTTAGACAGAGCTCTGATTTCACAACAGTACCAAGGCAACTGAAAGCTCTTTTAGTTTGCATATTACAAACGAAATCAGTATTATTAAGGCAAGATAACCCCTCACATGAAAAAGTATATGGTTTGTCTATTAGCTGCACAAAGCAGTTGTCTAGTTGCATTTTACTTACCCATTGACGTTAATACCTTTAACGATGTTAAGTTGTGTAAATTGAGCATTTTTTATCAATCACGGAGACATGTGGTGTGTGAGGAGAAAATACAACCAAACATCTAACTCTCAAACGATGTGTAAAACCGAGCAGGGTAATTGCACACAAGAGAATATCATGTCCTGTAAAAGTAACATATAATTGCAATTTAAAATAATTTATGTTTATTCTGTCCCGAGCAAAGAAAAAAAATATAGCAAGAAAAAATAAAATTGGATTTTTTCAATTTATTTAAATGCTTGTATTATGATACTTACAGACTTGCGCTTAGAAAGTGTGCTGTATAAAATCCGATTGTTCCAGTGTGACATCACAGATATCGATCCTGTATAAATTCCGTATGTCCCACGGACATCACCAATATCAATCCTGGAATAAATACCATATTGTCCAGCTGTGACATCACGACATCGATGCCTGGATTATGAGATGTTCCAGCGTGGACATCGCAAAATATCGATCCGTATAAAGAAATATTGTTCCAGATGTGACATCACCAGCATCTATCCGTATAATGCCGTATGGTCCAGCGGTGACTATCGCCATAATCGCTCCTGTATAAATAACATATGTTCCAGTGGACACACAGACATCGATCCTGATTAAATACGTATTGTTCAGTTGTGACATCACAGACATCGCTCCTGTATAAATACCGTATTGTTCAGCCATGACATCACCTATACGATCCTGTAGAAATTACGTATGTTCCAGTGTGACATCACCAAGATTGATCCTGTCATAAATACTGTATTGTTCCAGTGGGACATTCACCGATATCGATCCTTGTATAAATACTGATAGTTCCAGTGGAAATCACCCGAATCAATCCTTGGATAAATACGTGTATTGTTCCAGTGTGACATCACCAAGATCGATTCCTGTATATATACCAGGCGTTCGGTGTATGACACACCAACACAAGATATGCGGTGGGGGGACGGGTAAGGGGTGCAGTTCAGTAAACTTTCATTGGCTAACTAAAGATATTTAGAATTTTTAAGCATTTTACAATCTTAGATCATCCTTTAAAAAAGAGCAAATAGAACATCCAAACTAGAAATATGAACATTCCAATAGATCAAATGTACTAGAAATATATAGAACATTCCAACTAGAAGATAGAAAATCAAAACTAGAAATAGAACATCCAGGCTTAAAAATATAGACACATTAAAAACTAGATATATAAACATTAAAATAAGAATATAGAACATCCCACCTCGAAATATAGAACATTCCCAACTAGAAATATAGAAAATCACAACTAGAAAATATAGAACATTCCAACTAGAAATATAGAACATTCCAAATAGAGTATAGAAAATACCAACTAGAAATATAGAAACCATTCCTACATACGAAAATAGAAAATCCCAATAGAAATATAGAAAATCCCAACAGAAATATAGAAAAAGCCCAACTAGAAAGATAGAACATTCCAACAGAAACATAGAACATCCCAACTAGAAATTATAGAAAATCCCAACTAGTGAATATAGAACATTACACTAGAAATATAGGAAATCCCAACTAGAAAATATAGAAAATCCCAACTAGAAATATAGAACATTTAAAACTAGAAATATAGAACATCCCACTAGATGTATAGAAACCTCCCCACTAGAAATATAGAACATCACCAACTAGAAATATAGAAAAATCCCAACTAGAAAATAGAACATTCCAACTAGGAAATATAGAACATTCCAAATAGAACATAAAATCACAACTAGAAATATTAGAACATCCCAACAAGAAAATATTAGAACATTACAAATAGAAATATGAAATCCCCAATGATGTATAGAAAATCGCCAACGAGAAATATAGAAATTCCAACTAGAAATATAGAACATACCAACAAGAAAAATTGAAACATTCCAACGAGAACGATAGAACATCCCAACTAGAGGTATAGAAATCCCAACTAGAAATATAGAAACATCCCAACTAAAATATAGAACATCCCAACTAGATGTATAGAAAAGCCCAACTAGAAAATAGAACATCCCAACTAGAAATATAGAACATTCCAACCTAGAAATTAGGAACATCCCAATAGAAAATATAGAACATCCCAACTAGAAATATAGACAGCCAAACTAGAAATATTAGAACATCCCAAACATAGATATATATGAACACATTCCAACTAGAAAGATAGAAATCCACCTAGAAATATAGAACGTCCCAACTAGAAATATAGAAACATCCCAACTAGAAATATAGAACATCCAATCTCGAATATAGAACATCCCAAACATAGAAATATAGAACATCCCCCAACTAGAGATATTAGACATCAACTAGGAAAATATCGAAATCCCACCTAGAAATATAGAACGTCTCCAATAAAAATATAGAAACATCCCACGAGAAATATAGAAGCATCCCAACGAGAATATAGAAACATTTAAAACTAAAAATATAGAACATTAAAACTAGAAATATGAACAGTTCAACTTAGAAAGATAGAACATCCTCTAGAAATATAGAAATCCCAACTAGAAAGTAGAACATCCAACTAGAAATATAGAACATTTAAACTAAAAATAGTAGAAACATTCAAAACTTCGAATATTGAACATCCCAACTAGAAATATAGACCATTCAACTAGAAACATAGAAACATTCCAAGTAGAAATACTAGAACATTCCAAATAGAAAAAAAGATAGAAGCAATCCCACTGAATATAGAACATTTAACTAAAATATAGCACATTAAAAAACTAGAATATAGACACAATACAACTAGAAATCAGAACATCCCACACTAGAAATATAGACAACATCCAAAATAGAAATAGAGAAACATTCAAATAGCTATCTAGAACATCCCAACTAGAGAAGATAGAAACATTCCACTAGAAAATAGAACATTCCACTAGATCTATTAGAACATCCCAAATAGAACTATAGCACATCCCAACTAGGGAAATATAGAACATTTCAACGAGAAAATAAGAACATCCCAACTTAGAAATATAGAACATCCAACTAGAAATATAGAAATCCTCAAATAGAATATAAGCACATCCACAACTAGAAAATAGAACATGTTCCCAACTAGAAATATAGAAACAGCCCAACTAGAAATATAGAACATACCAACTAGAAAGATAGAACATCCCAACTCGAAATATAGAAATCCCAACTAGCAAATATAGAACATCCCACAGAAATATAGAACATCCCAATAGAATATAGAACAGCCCAACTAGAAATATAGAACATTAAAACTAGATATATAGAACATCCCAACTAGAAATATAGAAACATTCAACTAAAAGATAGACACTCCCAACTAGAAATATAGAAATCCCAAATAGAAAATATAGAAACATCCAACTAGAAATAGAGTAGAAACATCCCACTAGAAATATAGAAACATCCCAAATAGATATATAGAAAGGCCAACTAGAAAATATAGAAATCCCAACTAGAAATATAGAACATTCCCAAACTAGAATATAGAACATCCCAACTAGAAATATTAGAACATCCCAACTAGAAATATAGAACATTTAAAACTAAAAATATAGAACATTCCAACTAAAATATTGACACATTCCCAATAGAAAATATAGAAAATTCCAATAGAAAACAATAGACATTCAAAACTAGAAACATAGAACATTTCCAAGTAGCAATATAGAAAATCCCAAGTAGCAAATATAAGAATCCCAACTAGAATATAGAAAATCCCAACTAGAAAATAGAACATCCCAACTAGAAAATAGAACATCCCAACTAGAAAAATAGAAACTCCAACTAGAAAATATAGAAAATCCAAACTAGAAATATAGAACATTCAAACTAGAAATATGAACATTTCAAACTAGAAAAATAGAACATTCAAGTAGAAAAGATAGGAAAATCCCAAGTAGAAATATAGAAAATCCCCACTAGAAATATAGACAAATCCCACTAGAAATATTAGTTTTAATAGAAATTTCCCAACAAGAAATATAGAACATTCCAAGTAGAAACAAAGAACATTCCAAGAAGAAATATACAACATTCCAACTAGGACATATAAACATCCCAAACTAGAAATATAGAAACATCCAGACTAAAAAACTATAGAACATCCACCTAGAAATATAGAACATTACCCCCAAACTAGAAATATAAAAAACAAGCCCCAACTAGAAATTATAGAACTTCCAACTAGATATATAAGAAATTCCAACTAGAAATATAAAAATCCCAACTAGAAATAGAACATTCCAAACTAGATATATAGAATCATCCCAAACTAGAAATAATAGAACATTCCAAATAGATATATAGAACATTCAAACTAAAATATAGACATTAAAAATAAGACAATATTGAAACATCCCACCTAGAAATATAGAACCATCCCAAGAAGAAATATAGAACATTCCAAAATAGAAATATAGAACATTGCAAACTAGGAAAACTATGAACATTCAAGTAGAAATATAGAAAATCCCAAGTAGAAATATAGAGAATCCCCACTAGAAATATAGAAATCCCACCTAGAAATATAGACATCCCAAGTAGAAAATGACATTACAATCTGAAATATAGGAACATTCAACTAGAAGAACATAAAACATTTCCAAAGTAGAAATGTAGAACATCCCAAGTAGAAAAGACATTCCAACTAAGAAATATAGAACATCCAACAAGAAATTAAGAAACATTCCACTAGAAATATAGAAACATTCCACAAGAAAGTATAGAACATTCCAACTAGAAATATAGAACATTCCAATAGAAATTAGAGAACATTCCAAAAAGAATAGAGAACTTCCAATGAAATATGAACATTCCAAACTAGAAACATAAAACATCCCAAGTAGAAAGATAGAACTTGCAAACTAGAAAATATAGACCATTCAAACTGAAAACATAGAAAAGTCCAGTAGAAATATAGAAAATCCCAAGTAGAATATAGAAATCCCCACTAGAAATATAGAACATCCCACTAGAAATATAGAACCTCCCAAGTAGAAATAGGTAGAAAACATTACCAACTAGTAAATATAGAACATTCCAACTAGAAAAATAAAACATTCCAAGTAGAACGATAGACATTCCCAAGTAGAATATAGAAACAGTCCAACTGAGAAATATAGAATAGAACACATTCCAACAAGAAATATAGAACATTCAAAACTAGAAATATAGAACCAGTTCCAACAAAGAAATATAGAACATTCAAATAAAAAATATATAGAACATTCCAACTAGAAATATAGAACATCCCAACAAGAAATATAGAACATTCCAACTAGAAATATAGAACATTCCAACTAGAAACATAAACATCCCACGTAGAGACTATCGAACATGCCAACTAGAAAATATAGAACATTCCAACAAGAAATATAGAACATTCCAAATCGAAATATAGAACATTCCAACTAGAATATAGAAACATTCGCAACAAGAACTATAGACATCCAATAGATAATATATACATACATACAGTATAAATACATTATACATACATACATACAGTATGCATACATACAGTATACATACATTATACATACATACAGTATACATACATATATACAGTATACATACATACAGTATAAAAACATTATACATACATACAGTATAAATACATTATACATACATACATACAGTATACATACATTATACATACAGTATACATACAGTATACATACATACATACAGTATACATACATTATACATACAGTATACATACAGTATACATACATAATAGAGATCAATAGTTCACACAAGGAATGTGTGCCAGTTCATGGATTACCCGGATCTAATATCAGGAACTGCAGGTGTCTGTGTTGTAAGATGGTCACACCCCAGATCCAGGTGTCACAGGCACTGTAACAGCATGTGTGTAACTTTCAGTGACAGTGTTTGTAGAGCTCAGGGATGGGCAGACAATGATAATGGTTCGTAGCCTGTGTAACAAGGAACTAGAACTAGAACAGAACTAGTTTTTCTTCCGAGAGCTTATAATAGGTTGAGGGATGTGAAGTTGGACGTGGACATGGTATGTGGATCATTTATTAATAAATTATAATATCATTGTAATGTGGCTTTTTATCAACCGTTATTGTAAATTAAGAAACGATATCCCCAAAAACTGCCCGATGTAATCACGTTATTACGTGGTTAGTAACAATAGTATCACTGAATGACGCTAGTTATGGCCACGGAATAACTAATAGTTTCCTTTCAGGTAGTGCGTGAGATTCCCCCACAATCATAAAGACATACTGATAGGTTGTATGTGTAAATAAATGTGCTTAGATTGTAAGCTCTTCGGGGCAGGGCCTGATGTGACTGTATACATGGAATTGTAAAGCGCTACGGAAGATGCTGGCGCTATATAAATCCACAATAATAATATGTATGTATGTATGTTTGTATATATGTATGTAAAATTTTATTTATATAGCGCCACTTGGGGACACAGCGCTGTACATTATAACAATACAGATTATACAGTATGTATGTATATGTTTATTTATATAGCGCCACTTGGGGACACAGCGCTGTACATTATAAACAAGACAGATTATACATAGTCGATTATGTTATTTTTATCATAGCGCCACTTGGGACACAGGTGTACATTATAAACAATAACAGATTATACAGTATGTATGTATATGTTTATTTATATAGCGCCACTTGGGGACGCAGCGTGTACATTATAACAATACAGATTATAACAGTATGTATGTATATGTATTTATATAGGCACTTGGGGAAAGCGCTGTCATTATAACATACAGATTATACAGTATGTATGTAATGTTTATTTATATAGCGCCACTTGGGACACAGCGCGTACATTATAACAATACAGATTATACAGTATGGATGATAGTTTATTTATATAGCGCCACTTGGGACACAGCGCTGTACATTATAACATACAGATTATACAGTAGTATGTATTGTTTATTTTATATAGCGCCACTTGGGGACGCAGCGCTGTACATTATAACAATACAGATATACAGTAGGATGTATAGTTTATTTATATAGGCCACTTGGGAAACAGCGCTGTACATTATAACAATACAGATTATACAGTATGTATGTAAATTTTATTATTATAGCGCCACTTGGGGACACAGCGCTGTACATTATAACAATACAGATTATAAAGTATGTATGTATATGTTTATTTATATAGCGCCACTGGGGGACACAGCGCTGTACACTTATACAATAAGATTATACAGTATGTATGTATATGTTTATTATATAGCGCCACTTGGGGACGCAGCGTGTACATATAACAATAAGATTATACAGTATGGTATGATATGTTATTTTATAGCGGCACTTGGGACACAGCGCTGTACATTATAACAATACAGATTATACCGTATGTATGTATATGTTTTATATAGCGCACTTGGGGACACAGCGCTGTACATTATAACAATACAGATTATACAGTATGTATGTATATGTTTATTTATATAGGCCACTGGGGACACAGCGCTGTACATATAACAATACAGATTATACAGTATGTATGATATGTTATTTATATAGCGCCACTTGGGGACGCAGCGTGTACATTATAACAATACAGATTATACAGTATGTATGTATATGTTTATTTATATAGCGCCACTTGGAAGCAGCTGTACATATAACAATAGATTACAGTATGTGTATATTTATTTATATAGCGCCACTTGGGGAACAGCGCTGACATATAACAATACAGATTATACAGTGTATGTTATGGTTATTTATATAGCGCCACTTGGGGACCAGCGCTGTACATTATAACAATACAGATTATACAGTATGTATGTTTATGTTATTTATATAGCGCCACTTGGGAAACGCGCTGTACATTATAACAATACAGATTATACAGTATGTATGTATATGTTTATTTATATAGCGCCACTTGGGGACACAGCGCGTACATTTAAACAATACAGAATACAGTATGTATGTAATGTTTATTTTATAGCGCCACTTGGGAACAGCGCTGACATTATAAAATACAGATTATACAGTATGTATGTATATGTTATTTATATAGCGCCACTTGGGTAACAGCCTGTACATTATAACAATACAGATTATACAGTATGTATGTTATGTTTATTTATATAGCGCCACTTGGGTACACAGCGCTGTACATTATAACAATACAGATTATACAGTATGTATGTATATGTTTATTTATATAGCGCCACTTGGGATCAGCGCTGTACATATAACAATACAGATTATACAGTATGTATGTATATGTTTATTTATATAGCGCATGGGTACACAGCGCTGTACATTATAACAATACAGATTATACAGTATGTATGTATATGTTTATTATATAGCGCCACTTGGGTACACAGCGCTGTACATTATAACAATACAATATACAGTATGATTGTATATGTTTTATAGCGCCATTGGGGACCAGCGCTGTAAATTATAACAATACAGATTATACAGTATGTAGTATATGTTATTTATATAGCGCCACTGGGGTAACAGCGCTGTACATTAAACAATACAGATTATACAGTATGTATGTATGTATGTTTATTTATATAGCCGCACATTGGGTACACAGCGCTGTACATTAACAATACAGATTATACGATGTATGTATATTTTATTATATAGCGCCACTTGGGACACAGCGCTGTACATTATAACAATACAGATTATACAGTATGTATGTATATGTTTTTATAGCGACTTGGTACACAGCGCTGTACAATATAACAATACAATTATACAGTATGTAGTATATGTTATTTAATATGCGCCACTTGGGGACACAGCGCTGTACATTATAACAATACGATTATACAGTATGTATGTATATGTTTATTATATAGCGCCACTTGGGTACACAGCGCTGTACATTATAACAATACAGATTATACAGTATGTATGTATATGTTTATATATACGCCCAATTGGGTACACAGCGTGTAATTATAACAATACAGATTATACAGTATGTATGTATGTTTATTTATATAGCGCCACTTGGGTACACAGCGCTGTACATATAACAATACAGATTATACAGTATGTATGTATAGTTTATTTATATAGCGCCACTTGGGGTACACAGCGTGTACATATAACAATACAGATTATACAGTATGTATGTATATGTTTATTATATAGGCCACTTGGGTACACAGCGCTGTACATTATAACAATACAGATTATACAGTATGTATGTATAGTTTATTTATATAGCGCCACTTGGGGACCAGCGCTGTACATTATAACAATACAGATTATACAGTATGTAGTATAGTTTATTTTATATAGCGCCATGGGGACAAGAGCTGTACATTATAAACTATACAGATTATACGTATATATGTATATGTTTATATATATAACGCCACTTGGGTACACGCGCTGTACATTATAACAATACAGATTATACAGTATGTATGTATATGTTTTTTATATAGCGCCACTTGGGGAGCAGGGCTGTACATTATAACAATACAGATTATACAGTATGTATGTATATGTTTATTTATATAGCGCACCTTGGGTACACAGCGCTGTACATTATAACAATACAGATTATACAGTATGTATGTATGTTTATTTATATAGCGGCCACTTGGGTACACAGGCTGTACATTATAACAATACAGATTATACAGTATGTATGTATATGTTTATTTATATAGCGCCACTTGGGGACACAGCGCTGTACATTATACAATACAGATTATACAGTATGTATGTATATGTTTATTTATTAGCGCCACTGGGTGCACAGCGCTGTACATTATAACAATACAGATTATATAGTATGTATGTATATGTCTATTTATATAGCCCACTTGGGGACACAGCGCGTACATTATAACAATACAGATTATACAGTATGATAGTATATGTCTATATATATAGCGCCACTTGTGTACACAGCGCTGTACATTATAACAATACAAATTACAGTATGTATGTATTGTTATATTATAGCGCCACTTGGGGATGCAAGCGCTGTACATTATAACATACAGATTATACCGTATGTATGTATATGTTTATTATATAGCGCCACTTGGTACACAGCGCTGTACATTATAACAATACAGATTATACAGTGATGTATGTATATGTTATTTATATAGCGCCACTGGATACACAGCGCTGTACATTATACAATACAGATACAGTATGTATGTATATGTTTATTATATAGTGCGCCACTGGGGAACAGACTGTACATATAAAATACAGATTATACAGTGTGTATGTAACAGTTATTTTATAGTGCCACATGGGGACACAGCATGTACATTATAAAATACAGATTATACAGTATATATGTATATGTTATTTAATAGCGCCACTTGGGGACCAGCGCTGTACATTATAACAATACAGTATATACAGTATATGTATGTATTGTTATTTATATAGCCCCACTGGGGACACAGCGCTGTACATTATAAAATACAGATTATACAGTATGTACGTATATGTTTATTTATATAGCACCACTTGGGTACACAGCGCTGTACATTATAACAATACAGATTATACCGTATGTATGTATATGTTTATTTATATAGCGCCACTTGGGTACACAGCGCTGTACATTATAACAATACATATTTACAGTATGTATGTAATGTTTATTTATATAGCGCCACTTGGGTACACAGCGCTGTACATTATAACAAATAAGATTATACAGTATGTCTGATATGTTTATTTATATAGCGCCACTTGGGTACACAGCGCTGTACATAAACAATACAGTATTATACAGTATGTATGTATATGTTTATTTATATGCGCCACTGGGGACGCAGCGCTGTACATTTAAACAATACAGATTATACAGTATGTATGTATATGTTTATTTTAAGCGGCCATTGGGGACACAGGCTGTACATTATAAACTATACAGATTATACAGATATATGTATATGTTTATATATAACGCCACGGGGTACACAGCGCTGTACATTATAACAATACAGATTATACAGTATGTATGTAATGTTATTTATATAGCGCACTTGGGACCAGCGCTGTACATTATAACAATATAAGATTAACAGGATGTATGATATGTTTATTTATATAGCGCCACTTGGGTACACAGCGCTGTACATATAACAATACAGATTATACAGTTGTATGTATATGTTTATTTATATAGCGCCCCTTGGGTACACAGTGCTGTACATTATAACAATACAGATTATACAGTATGTATGTATATGTTATTTTATAGCGCCACTTGGGTACACAGCGCTGTACATTATAAAAATAGATTATACAGTATGTATGTATATGTTTATTATATAGCGACATTGGGTGCACAGCGCTGTACATTATAACAATACAGATATATAGTATGTATGTATAGTCATTTATATAGCCCACTTGGGGACACAGCGCTGTACATTATAACAATACAGATATTACAGTAGTATGTATATGTCTATATATAGCGCCAATTGGGTACACAGCGCTGTACATTATAACAATACAGATTTAACAGGATGTATGTATATGTTATTCTTATAGCGCCACTTGGGGATACAGCGGTGTACATTATAACAATACAGATTATACAGTATGTATGTATATGTTTATTTATAGCGCCACTTGGGTCACAGCGCTGTACATTATAACAATACAGATTATACAGTATGTATGTATATGCTTATTTATATAGCGCCACTTGGATACACAGCGCTGTACATTATAACAATACAGATTATACAGTATGTATGTATATGTTTATTTATATAGTGCCACATGGGGACACAGCACTGTACATTATAACAATACAGATTATACAGTGTGTATGTACATGTTTATTTATATAGTGCCACATGGGGACACAGCACTGTACATATAAAATACAGATTATACAGTATATATGTATATGTTTATATATAGAACGCCACTTGGGTACACAGCGCGTACATTATAACAATCAGATTATACAGTTGTATGTTATGTTTTTTTATAGCGCACTTGGGGACGCAGCGCTGTACATTATAACAATACAGATTATACAGGTGTATGTTATTGTTTATTTATAGCAGCCACTTGGGTACACAGCGCTGTACATTATAACAATACAGATATACAGTAGTATGTATATGTTTATTTATATAGCGCCAATGGGTACACAGTGCGTACATTATAACAATACAGATTATACAGTATGTATGTATATGTTTATTTATAGCGCCACTTGGGTACACAGCGTGTACATTATAAACATACAGATTATACAGTATGTATGTATATGTTTATTTATATAGCGCCACTTGGGTGCACAGCGCTGTACATTTAAACAATACAGATTTATAGTATGTATGTATATGTTATTAATAGCGCCACTTGGGGACACAGCGCTGTACATATAACAATACAGATTATACGATATGTATATGTTATATATATAGCGCCACTTGGGTACACAGCGCTGTACACTTAAAACAATACAGATTTACGTATGTATTTATATGTTATCTATAGCGCCACTTGGGGATGCACAGCGCTGTACATTATAAACAATACAGATTATACAGTATGTATGTATATGTTTATTTATATAGCGCCACTTGGGACACAGCGTGTACATTATAACAATACAGATTATACAGTATGTATGTATATGATTATTTATATAGCGCCACTTGGAACACAGCGCTGGTACATTATAACAATACAGATTATACAGTATGTATGTATATGTTTATTATATAGGCACTGGGACACAGCACTGTACATAATAACAATACAGATTATACAGTGTATGTAATGTAAGTTATTATATAGGCCACGGGGACACAGCCTGTACATTATAAAATACAGATATACAGTATTATGTAATTGTTTATTTATATAGCGCCACTTGGGGACGCAGCGCTGTACTTAAACAGTACAGTTTAGACATATGTATGTATATGTTTATTTATATAGCCCCACTTGGGGACACAGCGCTGTACATTATAAAATACAGGTATACAGTATGTAGTATATGTTTATTATATAGCACCACTGGGGTACACAGCTGTACATTATAACAATACAGATTATACAGTATGTATGTTATGATTTATATAGCGCCACTTGGTACACAGCGCTGTACATAATAACAATACAGATTATACAGTAGTATGTATGTATATGTTTATTTATATAGCGCCACTGGGTAACAGCGCTGTACATTATAACAATACAGATTATACAGTATGTTGTATATTTTATTATATAGCGCACTTGGGTACACACGCTGTACATAATACAATACATTTATACAGTATGTATGTATATGTTTATTTTATAGCCCACGCACGGTACACAGCGCTTATTAACAAAAACAATACAGATATACAGTATGTATATGTTATGTTTATTTATATAGCGCCACTTGGGTCACACAGGCTGTACATTATAAACAATACAACAGAAACAGTAGTAGTATATGTTTATTTATATAGCGCCACTTGGGGTACACAGCGCTGTACATTATAACAATACAGATTATACAGTATGTATGTATATGTTTATTATATAGCGCCACTTGGGGACACACGCTGTACTTTAAACAATACAGATTTAACAGTATGTATGTATATGTTATTTATAAGCGCCACTTGGGGACACAGCGCTGTACATTAAACAAAACAGATTATACAGTATGTATGTATATGTTTATTTATATAGCGCCACTTGGGACCAGCCGTACAATATAACAATACAGATTATAAGTATGTAGTATTGTTTATTTATATAGCCACTTGGGGACACAGCGCTGTACATTATAACAATACAGATTATACAGTATGTATGTATATGTTTATTTATATAGCGCCACTTGGGGACACAGCGCTGTACATTATAACAATACAGATTATACAGTATGTATTTATATGTTTATTTATATAGCGCCACTTGGGGACACAGCGCTGTACATTATAACAATACAGATTATACAGTATGTATGTATATGTTTATTTATATAGCCCAATTGGGTACACAGCGCTGTAACTTATAACAATACAGAATACAGTATGTATGTATATGTTTATTATAAGCGCCACTTGGGTACACAGCGTGTACATTATAACAATACAGATTATACAGTATGTATGTATATGTTATTTATATAAGCGCCCTATGGGTACACAGCGCTGTCATAATAACAATACATTATACAGTATGTATGTATATGTTTATTTATATAGCGCACATGGGGTACACAGGTGTACATATAACAATACAGATTATACAGGAGTTGTATATGTTTATATATAGCGCCACTTGGGTACACAGCGCTGTACATAATAAATACAATATACAGTATGTATGTATATGTTTTATTTAATAGCGCCACTTGGGTACACAGCGCTGTACATTATAACAATACAGATTATACAGTATGTATGTATATGTTTTATTATATAGCGCCACTGGGTACAGCGCTTGTACATATAACAATACATATATACAGTATGTATGTAATGTTTATTTATATAGCGCCACTTGGGTACACAGCGTGTACATTATAACACATACAGATTATACAGTATGATGTAGTATGTTTTATTATAGCGCCACTTGGGGACACAGCGCTGTACATTATAACAATACAGATTATACAGTATGTATGTATATGTTATTATTATAGCGCCACTGGGGACACAGCGCTGTACATTATAACAATACAGATATATCAGCATGTATGTATATGTTTATTATATAGCGCCACTGGGTACACAGCGCTGTACATTATAACAATACAGATTATACAGATGTATGTATATTGTTTATTTATATAGCGCCACTTGGGTACACAGCGCTTGTACATATAACAATACAGATATACAGTATGTATGTATATGTATTATAATAGGCCACTTGGGTAACAGCGCGTACATTATAACAATACAGATTATACAGTTGTATGTATATGTTTATTTATATATGCACCACTTGGGTACACAGCCTGTACATTATAACAATACAGATTATACAGTATGTATGTATATGTTTATTATATAGCGCCATTGGGGACACAGCGCTGACATTATAACAATACATATTATACAGTATGTATGTATAGTTTTTTTTATAGCGCCACTTGGGGACACAGCGCTGTACATTATAACAATACAGATTATACAGTATGATGTATATGTTTATTATATAGCGCCACTTGGGTACACAGCGCTGTACATCTTATAACAATACAGATTTATACAGTATGTATGTATATGTTTATTTATATAGCGCCACTTGGGGACACAGCGCTGTAACATTATAACAATACAGATTATACAGTAGTATGTATATGTTATTTATATAGCGCCACTGGGGACACAGCGCTGTACATTATAAATACAGATATACAGTATGTTGTATATGTTTATTTATATAGCACCATTGGTACACAGCGCTGTACATTATAACAATACAGATTATCAGTATGTATGTATATGTTTATTTTATATAGAGCCACTTGGGGACACAGCGCTGTTACATTATAAAATACAGATATACAGTATGTAGATTGTTTATTATATAGCACCTTGGGAACACAGCGCTGTACTTATACAATACAGATATACAGTAGTATGGATATGTTTATTTATATAGCGCCACTTGGGGACACAGCTGTCATATAAAATACAGAGTATACAAAAAGGAGATAAGTGCAATTGCACAGATAAATAAAAATTATACAATTTCATACATCGGTTAAGAATACATATATATAAATTATGTATAAATTGATATAAGTGCAACAAGCCTTGGCACATTAGGAAATGAGAACCCTGCCTCGAGAGCTTACAATCAAGTGGGAGGGACAACATGCAGATACAAGGGGGAAGGATAAAGTGCTCAGACCGCTAACAGTCATAATGTGTGCTGTTTTTCAGAAAGGGGGTTTGGAAGGATAACAGTCTAGATGGGAAAGTATTAATGGATGCACCAGGGGAAGCGAGAGAGGAGAGAGTTATAAGGTAGGATAACAGTCTAGTGTGAAAGTATTAATGGATGCACCAGGGGGAAGCGAGAGAGGGAGAGAGTTATAAAGGTAGGATAACAGTCTAGATGTGAAAGTATTAATGGATGTCACCAGGGGAAGCGGAGAGAGGGAGAGAGTTATAAAGGTAGGATAACAGTCTAGATGTGAAAGTATTAATGGATGTCACCAGGTGAAGTGAGAGAGGGAGAGAGTTATAAAGGTAGGATAACAGTCTAGATGGGAAAGTATTAATGGATGTCACCAGGGGAAGCAGAGAGGGAGAGAGTTATAAAGGTAGGATAACAGTCTAGATGTGAAAGTATTAATGGATGTCACAGGCGAAGCAGAGAGAGGGAGAGAGTATTAAAGGTAGGATAACAGTCTAGATGTGAAAGTATAATGGATGTCACCGGGAAGCGAGAGAGAGGGAGAGAGTTATAAAGGTGGGTAACAGTCTATATGTGAAAGTATTAATGGATGTCACCCGGGAAGCGAGAGAGGGAGAGAGTTATAAAGGTGGATAACAGTCTATATGTGAAAGTATTAATGGATGTCACCAGGGAAGGAGAGAGTTATAAAGGTAGGATAACGTCTATATGGAAAGTATTAATGATGTCACCAGGCGAAGCGAGGAGAGGAGGAAGAGTTATAAAGGAGGATAACAGTCTAGATGGAAAGTATTAATGGATGTCACCAGGGGAAGCTAGAGAGGGAGAGAGTTATAAAGGTAGGATAACAGTCTAGAGTGAAAGTATTAATGGATGTCACCAGGGGAAGCGAGGAGAGGAGAGAGTTATAAAGGTAGGATAACAGTCTAGATGTGAAAGTATTATGGATGTCACCAGCGAAGCGAGAGAGGGAGAGAGTTATAAAGGTAGGTAACAGTCTAGATGGAAAGTATTAATGGAGTCACCAGGCGAAGCGGAGAGGAGGAGAGAGTTATAAAGGTAGGGATAACAGTCTAGATGTGAAAGTATTAATGGATGTCACCAGGTGAAGCTAGAGAGGGAGAGAGTAAAGGTAGGATAACAGTCTAGATGTGAAAGTATTAATGGATGTCACCAGGGAAGCGGAGAGAGGGAGAGAGAGAGTATAAAGGTAGGATAACAGTCTAGATGGGAAAGTATTAATGGATGTCACCAGGCGAAGCGAGGGAGGGAGAGAGTTATAAAGGTAGGATAACAGTCTAGATATGAAAGTATTAATGGATGTCACCGGCAGAAGCGAAGAGGGATGAGAGTTATAAAGGTAGGATAACAGCCTAGATGTGAAAGTATTAATGGATGTCACCTGGCGAAGCGAGAGAGGGAGAGAGTTATAAAGGTAGGATAACAGTCTAGATGTGAAAGTATTAATGGATGTCACCAGGCAAAGCGGGAGAGGGAGAGAGTTATAAAGGTAGGATAACAGTCTAGATTTGAAAGTATTAATGGATGTCACCTGGCGAAGCGAGAGAGGGAGAGAGCTATAAAGGTAGGATAACAGTCTAGATGTGAAAGTATTAATGGATGTCACCAGGCAAAGCGAGAGAGGGAGAGAGTTATAAAGGTAGGATAACAGTCTAGATTTGAAAGTATTAATGGATGTCACCTGGCGAAGCGAGAGAGGGAGAGAGTTATAAAGGTAGGATAACAGTCTAGATTTGAAAGTATTAATGGATGTCACCAGGCAAAGCGGGAGAGGGAGAGAGTTCCAAAGGTAGGGAGCAGCAAGAGAGAATGGTTTAAGGCGGGAGGCAACAGTGTTAGTTGGGGGTCTGTGGAGATTTCCTTGTGAGGAACGCAGGGCACGGCCTGGAACATAAGGGACCAAGAGACAAGATAAGTAGGGAGGTGCAGTAGAGCGAAGGGATTTAAAGGTTAAAAGCAGGGTATTGAATAGGATTCTTTGTTTGATGGGAAGCCACCCTATGGACTGAAGTATCGGGGTTGTGGGTTCTCTTTTGGAGGAGAGTGAGATGATCCGAGCTGCCGAGTTTAAGATAGACTGGAGCGGAGAGAGATGAGGGTCCGGGAGTCCAAGTAGTAGAATGTTACAGTAGTCAAGACGGGAGATTATAAGGGCATGGATGAGCATTTTAGTAGTGGAGAGAGAGAGAAAAGGGCGGATCTTGGCAATATTGCGAAGGAAAAAACGACAGGTCCTAATGACATTGTTAATGTGATGATGGAAGGAGAGAGAGGAGTCAAAGACAACTCCAAGGCAGCGTGCAGATTCAACTGGGTTAATGACCATATTGTCAATAGAGATGGAGAAGGGTGGACTAGGTCCTAGTTTAGTCCACCCTTAATTGATTTATTCCGAGTTTAAGGCGGCGGTGCGCCATCCAGGAAGGGATAGAGAGGAGACATTTAGAGATTTGGGATTGAACTTCAGGGGTTAGCGTGAGGGTATAAAAATAATGTATCATCAGCATATAAGTGATAATTAAAACCGAAAGAACTGATTATTTCTCCCAGAGAGATAGTGTAGAGGGAGAACAAGGGTCCTAAAACCGAGCCCTGAGGGACCCCCACACTAAGCGGAACAGGAGAGGAAGTCTTATTAGCAAAAGAGACAGAGAAAGATCTGTTAGAGAGATAAGAAGACAACCACTCCGCAGCTTGATTTCGGATGCCCAGAGAATATAGAATCTGCATAAGAAGAGAGTGGTCCACAGTATCAAAGGCAGCCGATAGGTCAAGGAGAATGAGGACCGAGAACTGTCCTTTGGCTTTGGCAGCTTGTAGGTCATTTGAGACTTTGCAGAGGGACGTTTCAATTGAATGACCCGGTCGGAATCCTGATTGCAACGGGTCCAATAAGTTATTAGCATGGAGGTAATTAGTAATGCTGTAGAGACGAGACGTTCTAAGGGTTTTGATGCAAACGGTAAAAGGGAGACAGGGCGGTAGTTTGAGATACAGGTAGGGTCCAAATAGCGGTCCAAATAGTGGGTCCAAACAAGTGAGCGAAGATCATTTAATTATCCCAATCACACAGATTTGTTTAGTACTTTTCTTAAAGGAGAACTAAACTTACATTTTTTAAATCCTATCAGGGAGATTCAATAAAAGGTCTTATTGTTTAAAATGGTGGTAATTTTGCCCCAAACAATCAGAACTTTTGTAACATTTGAAAGCTAACATCTGATTGTTTGGGACAAAATTAGCACCATTTTAAAAGATAAGAACTTTTATTGAATAACCCTGTAAGTTTTTCTTCCCTGAACACCTACTCATTGTACGATTCTTCTCTAGTAAGTTGCATTTAGTAGATATAAGTAATAGATTCTGTAACAAAGGAGGAACTCATAGACCATGTTGGCTTTAAAGAACCATGCCTCCTGACCCCAGAATTTGCTGTCTCTATGCACTTACCTTAGCCCCATCCCGCGATACAATACCGGACGTAAACGAGATTACATCAGGTATTGCATCGTGGGATCAACCCGTACCATTAAGTTTCACGCTTCGCGGTTTAGGATGGTAAGCACAGCGCTTATTTCTTTGGGTTAACGTGGGTTTTAGAAGAATTTGGGCCATATTGTATCTCCCACATAGTTTCTAAATGTATCTGTATTTATTGTTTTATCTCTGGTGGTGAAACAAATAAATGCCATGTTTTAAGAAACACACAGACCAAGAAGTCACAGGTTCAAATCCCCTAATTTACTGTTTTGTTTTCTTTATTTCCATAATGTTTCTAGAAAAATATTAAGTTTCTACAACTTCTACATATAGACCATTGGGTCACAGGTTCAATTCCCCAGCCTTACTTTATTTTTGGTTTTCCAATAAAGATCAAGGCATGTACTTATATCCCACCTAGTAGCCCTTGTGGGATACAGATATAAAGCTTTCTTTTTAGCAAGACACAGTATAGAAGGTTGCAGGTTCGATTCCCCATACTTTTTTACTGAAATGTTAATACTCTGTTTCTTATATCCATGCTAGCAAAGAAAAACTGCAAAGATTATTTTCATTTTTTTGTATGAAAAGCAAAGGCATTTATCACTGTTAGGGACAGGAGAATTTGGATATCATCCAGGTCATTTTATATCTGAATATTACAGATACACCATTAACTAGAATAATGAATATTACAGGTATACTGTAACCTGGGTGGATGAATATTACAGATACACCGTGACCTGGATGGATGAATATTACAGATACACCGTGACCTGGATGGATGAATATTACAGATACACCGTGACCTGGATGGATGAATATTACAGATACACCGTGACCTGGATGGATGAATATTACAGATATACCGTGACCTGGATGGATGAAATTACAGATATACCGTGACCTGGATGGATGAATATTACAATATACCATGACCTGATGAATGAATATTACAGATATACCATGACCTGGATGATGAATATTACAGATATACCATGACCTGGATGAATGAATATTACAGATATACCATGACCTAGATGAATGAATATTACAGATATACCATGACCGGATGAATGATATTACAGATATACCATGACCTGGATGAATGAATATTACAGATATACCATGACCTGGAGGATTAATATTACAGATATACCATGACCTGGATGGATGATAATATTACAGATATCCGTACCTGGATGAATAAATATTCAGATATACCGTGACCTGGATGGATGAATATTACAGATACACCCGTGACCTGGATGGATAATATTACAGATATTACCATGACCTGGATGGATGAATATTACAGATATACCGTGACCTGGATGAATAAATATTACAGATATACCGTGACCGGATTATGAATATTACAGATATACCATGACCTGGATGAATGAATATTACAGATATACCATGACCTGTGGATGAATATTACGATATACCATGACCTGGATGAATGAATATTACGATTACCATGACCTGGAAGGATGAATATACAGATATACCGTGACCTGGATGAATGAATATTACAGATATATCCATGACCTGTATGGATGAATATTACAGATATACCATTACCTGGATGAATAAATATTACAGATATACCATGACCTGGATGGATGAATATTACAGATATACCATGACCTGGATGGATGATATTACAGATATCATCCGTGACCTGGATGGATGAATATTACAGATAGACCATGACCTGGATGATAATTACTAGTACAGATATACCATGACCTGGATATGAATATTACAGATATACCGTGACCTGGATGGATGAATATTACAGATATACCATACCTGGATGGATGAATATTACAGATATACCATGACCTGGAATGGATGAATATTACAGATATACCGTGACCTGGATGGATGAATATTCAGATATACCATGACCTGATGGATGAATATTACAGATATACCATGACCTGGATGAATAAATATTACAGATATACCATGACCTGATGGATAATATACAGATATCCATGACCTGGATGGATAATATACAGATATACCGTGACATGATGTGATATTACAGATAGACCATGACCTGGATGATGAATATTACAGATATACCATGACCTGGATGAATGAATATACAGATATAAATACCGTGACCTGGATGGATGAATATACAGATATACCATGATCTGGATGAATGAATATTACAGATATACCATGACCTGGATGAATGAATATTACAGATATACATGACCTGGATGATGAATATTACAGATAACTATGACTGGATGGATGAATATTACAGATATACCATGACCTGGATGAATAATATTACAGATATACCATGACTGGATGAATGAATATTCAGATATACCGTGACTGGATGAATGAATATTACAGATATACCATGACTGGATGAATGAATATTACAGATATACCATGACCTGATGGATGAATGATATATACAGATATACCATGACCTGGATGGATGAATATTACAGTATACCATGACCTGGATGGATGAATATTACAGATATACCATGACCTGGATGGATGAATATAGTATCTGAACCAGCGCCTGTGTTTCCACTTCCATGTAAATTTTGCCACAATGGGTGAAACTGGAGATCCCATAGCACATCCATGTTTTTGCTTATAGAACGTATCCCTGTATTTGAAATAGGTGGTATTCAGGCACAAGTCAGTAAGGCACAGTAAGGACACACCTGTTCTGGGTTGAGATCAGTTCTGCTGGTAAGAGTGCTGTCTTGGCCCAGCCATTTTCTCACCATGACAACAGCCTCCTTGGTGGGTAGGTGAAGAGAGATGTCACATCATAGGACACCATAGTTTCTTCTACACCGAGTACTATATCTTCAATCTTGTTGGTGAAATCCTGGGAGTTCTGGATCTGATGCTTAGAACTTCCAACCAAAGGCCCTAAGATGTTGGCTAGGTATTTTTCTACCTTGTATGACTGCAGCATCAACTCTGTAACATACAAGGTGGTGAAATACCTAACCAACATCCTAGGGCCTTTGGTTGGAAGTTCTAAGCATCACATCCAGAACACTTGTCTGTGATATGCTAATTGGGATTTTCCAGGGTACATAATTGCCACAGATTCTTGTACAAGTCATTCTGAATTGAGAGATTCAGTCGATAACTAGAGAAACATTAAGTCCAGTTGATCTAACTGAATACAACAGATAACAACAAAGGAAAACCCTTTATTTGTGCTATTTTATTTTAAAGAAGCCAGCAACCAAATACGGTGGATTGAACATAAATCACCTGACACCTACCTGAACGGAAGGCTGAAGTCAGAGCCTCCCAGCATGCTTGGCACCTTAGCATAAACTCAATACATTTCAGATCAATTGCTGAATTGAACCTAACCTCACAATGTTAGTGTTTCCTAAACCGCAAGATCCATTCAGATCAAGGATTTAATCTGGACCCTTTCTATTATGGAGGATTATGTGGGAGACACCAAAAAAATAATTTATAGAAGGTTCTTATTCCATCCACTGACTGCCTTTTATTTTTTTTCCTTAACCCATGTTTGTTTCTTTCTTCACCTTACGCGCCTATAGATATAGTTGGGCTATTCCCCGAATGTTAATGTTTTAGCAGACACATTCCTGTCCCCTGTATGCTTGTAAAATAAAATTTACCATAGCAGGTTAGTGAGCGCCCTTGCTTATTATTCAAATAAGGGATATAGAGACTTCTAGATAATTTCCATGTTCCTTTAGAAATTTCTGGAAAGCTAATTAGTTCTTTCCAGCAGTAAAGACAGCAGTGAGCGTGCTCATGCCCTGGGCACAGGGGGCGGTGCAGAGTCTGGTGAAGTCAAAGCAGAAAGTGTGCCAAGAAAAGAGAGGAAACTTGTATAGAGGTCATAGCTCCGCTTTAAACAGTGCAGAATCAAGACTTCATCCTGTATTTTTGTCCACCTAATTATGTATTAGCTTAATGTTAAGGTTGCTAGAGTAACTTAAACATAGATATTCCTATGCAGAGAGCAACCAACAGGCGTGTTGAAATACATTGAAAATAATTTATTTTGCCCCAGTTGTGTGGTTAAATCCGAGCTCCAAACAGGCTTGGAACTGTTTCAAACATGCTAACTAAATAAGCTGTATAAACATTCCGTGTTTGTACTGATATCATGCTGGCTCAGAATGATCTCATGCACTGTATGGAAGCTGTTATACAGAGCTCTGATTTCACAACAGTACCAAGGCAAATGGAAGCATTTTAATAGTTGCATATTACAAAGAAATCAGTATTATTAAGGCAAGTATACCCCTCACATGAAAAAGTATATGTTTGCTATTAGCCTGACACAAAGCATGTTATGTTGCATTTTACTTACCCATTGACTTTAATACCTTTTAACTGATGTAATTTGTGTAAATTGAGCATTTTTTATCAATCACGGAGACATGTGTGTAGGAAAATCCAACCAAACATCATAACTCTCAAACTCGCTGTGTAAACCGAGCAGGGTAATTGCAACAAAAGAGTATCAATGTCCTGTAAAGTAACAATATAATTTCAAATTATAATATAATTATGTTTATCTGTCCTCGAGCAAGAAAAAATATAAGCAAGAAAAAATAAAATTGGATTTTTTTAAATTTATTTTAAATGCTTGTATTGATTACTTTACAGGCTTGGCTTAGAAATTGATGCTGTATAAATCCGTATTGTTCCAGTGTGACATCACAGATATCGATCCTGTATAAATACCGTATTGTCCCAGCGTGACATCACCAATATCAATCCTGTATAAATACCATATTGTTCCAGTGTGACATCACAGACATCGATCCTGTATTAATGCCGTATTGTTCCAGCGTGACATCGCCAATATCGATCCTGTATAAATAACATATTGTTCCAGTGTGACATCACAGACATCGATCCTGTATTAATGCCGTATTGTTCCAGCGTGACATCGCCAATATCGATCCTGTATAAATAACATATTGTTCCAGTGTGACATCACAGACATCGATCCTGTATTAATACCGATGTTCAGTGTGCATCACAGACATCGATCCTGTATAAATACCGTATTGTTCCAGCATGACATCACCTAATTCGATCCTGTATAATACCGTATGTTCCAGTGTGACATCACAATATTGATCCTGTATAAATACTGTATTGTTCCAGTGGTACATCACCGATATCGATCCGTATAAATACTGAATTATTCCAGTGGGAAATCACCGACATCAATCCTGTATAAATACTGTATTGTTCGGGCAGTGACATCACCAATATCATCCGTATATATACCATAGTGTTCCGGTGTGACATCACCAACAGATATGCGGTGGGACGGGTAAGGGGTGCAGTTTCAGTAAACTTTCATTGGCTAACTAAATATATTTAGAATTTTTAAGCATTTTACAATCCTTAGATCTCCTTTAAAAAAGAGCAAATAGAACATCCAAACTAAATAATAGAACATTCCATAGAAATACTAGAAATTAGAACATTCCACCTAGAATATAGAAAATCAACTAAAATATGAACATCCAGGAAAAATATGAACATTAAAACTAGATATTAGAACATTAAAATAAGAAATAAGAACATCCCCACTAGAAATATAGAAATTCCAACTAGAAAATATAGAACATTCCTACTAGAAACATAAACCCATCTAAATAAGAAAAATCAACTAGTAAATATAGAAAATATCCCAACTAGAAATATAGAACATTCCAACTAGAAATTAGAACATCCCAACTAGATATATAGAAAATCCCAACTAGTACATATAGAACATCCCAACTAGAAATAAGAACATCCCAACTAGAAATATAGAACATCCCAACTAGATACATATAACATCCAACTAGAAATATAGAACATTAAAACTAGAAATATAGAAAATCCCAACTAGAAATATAGAACATTCCCAACTAGAAATATAAAACATCCCAACTAGATATATAGAACATCCCAACTAGAAATATAGAACATTCCAACTAGAAATATAGAACATCCCAACTAAAAATTAGAACATCCCAACTAGATACATATAACATCCCAACTAGAAATATAGAACATTAAAACTAGAAATATAGAACATCCCAACTAGAAATATAGAACATCCCAACTAGATACATATAAGAAATATAGAACATCCCAACTAGAAATATAGAACATCCCAATAGAATATGAACATACTAGATACTAAGAAATATGAACATCCAACTAGAAATATAGAAACATCCAACTAGAAATATGAACATCCCAACAGAATACATATAGAAATATAACATCCCAACTAGAAATATCACACAACTAGAAATATAGAAACATCCCAACTAGATATTAAGATATAGAACATCCCAACTAGAAATTAGAACATCCCACTAGAATATAGAACTCCCAACTAGAAAATATAGAACATTCCTACTAGAAAAATAGAAATCCCACTAGAAATATAGAAAATCCCAACTAGAAATATAGAACATCCCAACTAAAATTAGAACATTCCAACTAGAAATATAGAACATCCACACTAGATATAAAGAACAAGACTCCCAACTAGAAATATAGAACTCCCAAGAATACATATAACTCCAACTAGAATAATATAGAACATCCAACTAGAAATATAGAACATCCCAACTAGATACATATAAGAAATATAGAACATCCCAACTAGAAATATAGAACATCCCAACTAGAAATATAGCAAACATCCCACCAAACTAGAAATATAGAAACATCCCAACTAGAAATATACATCAACTAAAATATAGAACATCCAACTAGAATATAGAACATTAAAACTAGAAAATATTAGAACATCCCAACTAGAAATATAAGAACATTCACTAGAAATATAGAACATCTCCAACGTAGAAATATAGAACATCCAACAATATAAATATAGAACAATCCCCAACTAGAAATATAGAAAATCCCAACTAAAATATAGAACATTAAAACTAGAAATATAGAACATCCCAACTAGAAATAGAAACATCCCAACTAGAAATATAGAACATCCCAACTAGAAATATAGAAATCATTCAAACAAACTAGAAATATAGAACATCCCAACTAGAAATATAGAACATCCCAACTAGAAATATAGAACATCCCATAAAACTAAGACATTAAAATAGAAATATAGAACACATCCCAACTAGAAATATAGAACATCCACTAGAAATATAGAACATCCCAACTAGAAATATAGAACTTAAAACTAGAAAATAGAACATCCCAACTAATATAGAAATCCCAACTAGAAATATAGAACATCCCAACTAGAATATAGAACATTCAAACTAGAATATAGAACTCCCAACTAGAAATATAGAACATCCACAACTAGAATTAGAACATTACTAGAATATAGAACATCCCAACTAGAAATATAGAACCATCCAACTAGAAAATAGAACATCCCAACTAGAAATATAGAACATATAGAAAACTAGAAATATAGAACATCCCAACTAGAAATATAGAACATCCCAACTAGAAATTATAGAACATCCCAACTAAAATATAGAACATCCCAACTAGAAATATAGAACATCCCAACTAGAAATATAGAACATTAAAACTAGAAATATAGAACATCCCAACTAGAAATATAAACATCCCCAACTATAAATATAGAACATTTCCAACTAGAAATATAGAACATCCCAACTAGAAATATAGAAAATCCCAACTAGAAATATAGAACATCCCAACTAGAAATATAGAACCCCAACTAGAAATTAGAACATCCCAACTAGAAATATAGAATCCCAACTAGAAATATAGAACATTAAAACTAGAAATATAGAACATCCCAACTAGAAATATAGAACATCCAACTAGAAATATAGAACATTAAACTAGAAATATAGAACATCCCAACTAGACTATAGACATCCCAATAGAAATAATAGAACATATCCACTAAACTAATAGAACATTAAACTAGAAATTATAGAACAATCCCACTATAAACTAGAAATATAGAACATCCCAACTAGAAATATAGAACATCCCAACTCGAACATATAGAGAACATTCCCAACTAGAAATATAGAACATTAAAACTAGAAATATAGAACATCCCAACTAGAAATATAGAACATCCCAACAGAAATATAGAACATCCCAACTAGAAATTAGAACATCCCAACTAGAATATAGAAACATCCCACTAGACAATATCGAACTCCCAACTAGAAATATAGAACATCCCAACTAGAAATAAGAACATTAAAACTAGAAATATAGAACATCCCAACTAGAAATATAGAACATCCCAACTAAAAATTAGAACATTAATACTAGAACATATAAACATTAGAAACTAGAATAATAGAACATAAGACTCCAACTAGAAATATAGAACAATT
>JAACNH010001003.1:111011-112144 GCA_019447015.1 Hymenochirus boettgeri | reverse complement strand
CGGTCTCCGTGGTACTCAGAGTTCCTGTATAACTCCGCCTGTGACCAATACTATGGGTCTCCAGGTGGTACTCAGAGTTCCCTGTAAACTCCGCCTGTGACCATACTATGGGTCTCCGTGGTACTCAGAGTTCCCTGTATAACTCCGCCTGTGACCAATACTATGGGTCTCCAGTGGACTCAGAGTTCCCTGTATAACTCCGCCTGGACCAATAATATGGGTCTCCAGTGGACTCAGAGTTCCCTGTATAACTCCGCCTGTGACCAATACTATGGGTCTCCAGTGGTACTCAGAGTTCCCTGTATAACTCGCCTGTGACCAATACTATGGGTCTCAGTGGCACTCAGAGTTCCCTGTATAACTCCGCCTGTGACCAATACTATGGGTCTCCAGTGGATCAGAGTTCCCTGTATAATCCGCCTGTGACCAATACTATGGGTCTCCAGTGGTACTCAGAGTTCCTGTATAAATCCGCTGTGGGACCAATACTATGGGTCCCAGTGGGTACTCAGAGTTCCCTGTATAACTCCGCCTGTGACCAATACTATGGGTCTCCAGTGGTACTCAGAGTTCCCTGATAACTCCGCCTGTGACCAATACTATGGGTCTCCAGTGGGACTCAGAGTTCCCGTATAACTCCGCCTGTGACCAATACTATGGGTCTCCAGTGGTACTCAGAGTTCCTGTATAACTCCGCGTGACCAATACTATGGGTCTCCAGTGGCACTCAGAGTTCCCTGTATAACTCCGCCCTGTGACCAATACTATGGGTCTCCAGTGGCACTCAGAGTTCCCTGTATAATCCGCCTGTGACCAATACTATGGGTCTCCAGTGGCACTCAGAGTTCCCTGTATAACTCCGCCTGTGACCAATACTATGGGTCTCCAGTGGACTCAGAGTTCCCTGTATAACTCCGCCAGTGACCAATACTATGGGTCTCCAGTGGTACTCAGAGTTCCCGTATAACTCCGCCTGTGACCAATACTATGGGTCTCCAGTGGCATCAGAGTTCCCTGTATAACTCCGCCTGTGACCACTATGGGTCTCCAGTGGTCACTCAGAGTTCCCTGTATAACTCGCGGTGACCAATACTATGGTCTCCAGTGGTACTCAGAGTTCCCTGGTATAACTC
>JAACNH010001003.1:53511-106011 GCA_019447015.1 Hymenochirus boettgeri | reverse complement strand
CACAGCAACAATACACGGGCTAGTGGGAGGAGTCAACCCCAGTGACGGATTTACCCACAACAAGAATTACATTGAGCCCATTAGATGAGAGTCACTGACGTCTCCCCCCTGGAATCCAAATCTTCCTCCGTCTGTTCAGAATGTTATTTTAGGTACCAGAGTCGTCCCCTGTTTGATCAAACTCTGTAAATCTCTTTGGGCTTTAGGGTCTCGAGACAACAGATTCCATTCGTCCCATTGGTCTGTTGTGTTACATTCCCCAGTTCATAGGATTCCTCTCTAATCATTAAACACTATGAGGTCCGCTGACTGAGCTAACGAACTGCATCTCCCAACCACATTCAAGAGTAAAGCCGCTTGCTTAGTGAAATGTAATATTACATTGTGTCCATTTACCCAGTACATTATTACGTCTTTTCCAATGAGGCCCCAAGTTCTTCTGGGTAATATGGGCACTAGGGTGGGCATTCCTGGGGCAAGACAGATGTTACATTTCCAGTCATCGGAACGCTGTGCTCACAGAATGGGGCTGGCGACGTTTCTGTCTCTTTTCTAAGCCAATAAGCACCGTTGCGGCCACGTCAGGGCAACTGAGTTCTCGGTCTTTTAGTGTTTTTAATGCTGAAATTTCATCTTGCTCCCATGATGCCAAGTATACGGAGAGAGCAGCTGGTGGCAGAGCCGGATAATCTCTCCGAGTGCTCTGGTTAAAATCCGTGACTCACAACCATACAAAGTCCTGCCAGGCAAGAGGCCTTCAAAAACATTCAGCTTTACGACCAATAAAGAGTCAACTGTCCCTCAGTAAAGTGTCAGGTTTACTGGGCCCCCCCCCATATAACACCAACATACAGAGAGTCTTGTATACCTGTGACGTTCCATTTCCCTTTTTCTAGCCCAAGAAGGATCATCTACTCCTAAACAAGATGGCTGAACCCACCCTACAGATGTACCAAAGGTCAGTCTAGATGTAATGTAACTCACACATATAGATACGGTCATTAACATTTCCTTTAATGCCCCTTTGGCTGTTATTTATGGAGAATAGTCTTAGCCTGTGATTGGGTAATGATATACTGTTATATGACCACAAGCCAATCAAAGGCTGGGCACACAAGTCCTAATGGGCACACGAGGAGGAAATGTCATAAGAGGCTTTGGTAGGAAAGTCCAGTTTGGTCTAAACCATGGTCAATAGTCTGATGGTAAAGATCTAGGCAATTGGGACTAATTCCAATACATTATTGGATTCCCATCAATTTCTTCCCAAAGACCTGTTGTGAGAAGAAACAGATATCCACTGGGTGAACATTGAAGGTCGTAAAGTAAATCGAACTTGGCAGATGTGGAGTATCAGGATTTTTTTTTGCAGGAACTTTGTTACTTTGTTCAAGTTGAAGGAGAAGTTGTGGGGTCTCAGATCCAGATAAGATAATATTAGAAGTCCATGTTATGTGGGTGATCAGTCCATGTTATGTGGGTGATCAGTCCATGTCATGTGGGTGATCAGTCCATGTTATGTCGGTGATCAGTCCATGTTATGTGGGTGATCAGTCCATGTTATGTGGGTGATCAGTCCATGTCATGTGGGTGATCAGTCCATGTTATGTCGGTGATCAGTCCATGTTATGTGGGTGATCAGTCCATGTTATGTGGGTGATCAGTCCATGTCAGGTAGGTGATCAGTCCATGTCATGTGGGTAATCAGTCCATGTTATGTCGGTGATCAGTCCATGTCATGTGGGTAATCAGTCCATGTCATGTGGGTAATCAGTACATGTTATGTCGGTGATCAGTCCATGTCATGTGGGTAATCAGTCCATGTTATGTGGGTGATCAGTCCATGTCATGTGGGTGATCAGTCCATTATTTCGGTGATCAGTCCATGTTATGTGGGTGATCAGTCCATGTTATGTGGGTGATCAGTCCATGTTATGTGGGTGATCAGTCCATGTCAGTAGGTGATCAGTCCATGTCATGTGGGTAATCAGTCCATGTTTATGTCGGTGATCAGTCCATGTTATGTGTGGGTGATCAGTCCATGTTATGTGGGTGATCAGTCAATGTCAGGTAGGTGAGTCAGTCCATGTCATGTGGTAATCAGTCATTTTATGTCGGTGATGCATGGTCCTGCGAAAAACAGTGCATGTCAGTGGGGTATCAGTCCATGTTTTATGTCGGGTGATCATCCATGTGTCTGTGGGTATCAGTCCCATGTCATGTGGGTAATCAGTACATGTTATGTCGTGATCAGTCCATCATGTGGGTATCAGTCCATGTTATGTGGGTGATCAGTCCATGTCATGTGGGTGATCAGTCCAATGTCATGTGGGTGATCAGTCCCTTGTCATGTGGGTGATCAGTCCATGTCATGTGGGTGATCAGTCCATGTCATGTGGGTGATCAGTCCATGTTATGTGGGTGATCAGTCCATGTCATGTGGGTGATCAGTCCATGTCATGTGGGTGATCAGTCCATGTCATGTGGGTGATCAGTCCATGTCATTGTGGGTGATCAGTCCATGTCATGTGGGTGATCAGTCCATGTCATGTGGGTGATCAGTCCATGTCATGTGGGTGATCAGTCCATGTTATGTGGTGTGATCAGTCCATGTCATGTGGGTAATCAGTCCATGTCATGTGGGTGATCAGTAATCCATAAAGGAACCAGGTCACAGGTCAAGAACAAAAGGTTGTTGAAACATGGTAAACATAATCAGTAGTCTGTCTGATGGAAACATTACCACGGATGTTCCGGTGTAAATGATCATGTGAAGACCACGTCAAGGACCGAAAATTACCAATGTGACCAATCTCATTTTCATCTGAATTCAACAAAACTGAATCTGAAAATGTTGGTCAAGGGCAATAAATGGTTAAATATCAACCGCGCAGGTCATTGGGTCGAAATATCGTCTCACAGAGCCATGGAAACCCTACACGCAAACGTTCCCCTTCACGTCCAATATGTTTTTACTGTTGTGTTGTAGTCATCAAGGATTTATAATTGTGTCAAATGGTTACCACAACATTTATCTGGCGTTATCTTAGCATGTATGTCCACCAGCTGAAGATAAATTCAATCCCAGGTCTTGTTGAATCCCAGACCAGGAATGAAGTCTTCACAAGCTTTAGATATAAAACAGATAAAGCCTGAACATTGCGATTGCCTGACACTTGGATACGTCTATAGAGAGGAGCCCAGACACTTAGGGGCCAACGAATCTTCTTCCACTTTATCTTCCTTAACTTAAAACCCTAAATTGGAACATGAGAGAATCCAAATGAAGATCATCCCGTAAACGAGACCCCATTAAGCGCGGCCCCTGCCTTGGAAGGAACATTTAAGCTGATTTGGAAGATGAATGAGTTGGGACTGGATATATGAGAAGGGTCCTGTGATTTCTAGATAATAATGGAAGTTCAACAAAAATCCAAGGGATTCTGGGACAAGGAAATGGCACCTTCATTTCTTTACCCTGTGGTTATTCAGTTACAGATCCCAGCAGACCCAGTGAGGAATAAAAGACCTCATTGGCCAAGGGGACGATCTCACTAACCAGCCAAAATAGTCAATCCCACGCCACCCAATGGATTACCGTATTTACACTAGTATTGCATAATGAGAATATGTTACACCCCAGGGTGTGATGTGCGGAGAGGTATAGAGTGTCAGTATTTAGAAATGTAGAATTACAGTGGTTTGGGCTCTTTAAGGTTAGGGACCCGCTGAATAATTCTTTATTTCGGTCTTTAGTTGTCCTTTAATTCCCATCCTGCTATATTTAAGTTGGGAATGTGCTGTATGTTGTTACAATCTGTTTATTCGGGGACTTTTCTCTGTACAGTAAGAGACTAGGGGGGTTATTTTGGGCCCATGGTTTGGTTTGACCCCTGACCTGTTACCTGATCTGTCCAGTCCATGAAGAATGTCCCTGGTCCTCTGTAATAACAATAATAATAATAAGGACATTGCTATTTAACAGGATACATTAACCGTTCATAATCTGCTCTGGAGGATGGATGATTAACGGTCCTGGGATGAGATTTCTCTGCAGGACGAGGCTCTCAAATTCCCCCCTTCTGCTCAGTTCCCTGTCAAAATATTTCAGCTCTTGGGTTCCAACATCCAGTGACTCTGTCATTTTTCATTTTAGGGACAGGACGGCCCATCGCAGTGGAACGAACAGGGTTATTTGGATATGGGAGGACCCCCCGGGCCCCTGAATCCACCCATTAAATCCCCCTTATAGAATTCCATATATAAAAATAGAAATCAGGGAAAACTGAAAATCCTTTTATTGATCTGTACAGTCATTTGTGTCTGGGTGGAAGTTATTGAGCTGCTGTTACACGTGATTTCCAGCAGGTGGTGCAGTGAGCTGCAGATTGAGCTCGGCAGATAAACTGCGGTGAGTGTGGTCGCCCAAATGTGTCAATATATATATATAAATATATATATATATAGAGAGAGAGAGAGAGAGAGAGACGGCAAGATTCATTCAATGGAATCTGCCATCAGGTTGAGATGAAATTTGCATGTGTATGGCCAGATTAAAGGACAAGTTCAATCACTAAATAAAATTTGTATAAAGTTCAATGGCGTTGAACTTGCCCTTTAAAACATAACAGGGTTACTGTTGCTTTTGGCTGTGGCTCCAGATTTATTAATATTAACCCTATTAAGTCCCAATGGTTCTACAGCGAATTTGATAGGGTCCATTTTTAGTATTGTCTCTGGTTCTGTTACGGACTCACCCACTGGGTGTCACTTCATCTCTGTCCATTTCTCTGAGCTGGAAAAAAATAAAACAAGTCCCAGGTCCGGAGTTTTAAGGTGGATTCCAGTCATTCCCCCCAGTCTGTTCTGATTGACAAGAATTTGTGTTTGAGCTTCATTGGAATGGGGAGGAGCCAGAGGTACAAAATGTTCCATCACCGGGACAGATCAGACAGAACTGACCACAACATGGACCTCATAAAAGTTATAACTGGATCCCGACATCACATTGGGGGAAATGGGAGCTTTAGGCTGTGTACACACCAAGCAACTTTTTGGACCGAGTGTTATTGGACAATCAGGCTGAAAACATTGCATGGGTTTTCAGCCAGACTCAACCTGCATCTAACCATTCATTTGATCCTCCGAAATGGACAAATTGGTGCTTGGAAATGTCCAAAAACCACGTCCGATCGTGCGGTCCTCTAGGCAAACGTTTACCGTATCCAACAGTTCTTCGTCTTGGCCTACCGGTCAGACGTGCCGAATGGCAAGGTGTGTACTGAGCTCTCTAGCTCTACACAATGCAGATTTCTACCCAATGGCAGACAGATTCCATTGGAAGTTGAATGTCATTCACTAGATCTGGGTACACACAGTATTGACATTCTCCCTACTATTAGGGCTAAGCCACACTAGCAAATTTTTTGCGCGTTTCGCATTCACGTTTGCGCCCGTGATTTTCGCTAAAATGGAAATCGCAGGAACGCGAAAATTCCCGCGATTTCCGATGCGCGTGCGATTGCGCGTCTGTTCGCGTTTTGGTAACGCATGCGTTCACCATTTTTGGTGCGTTAACGCATGCGTTTCCATAACGCAAAAACGAACGCGAAACGCACAAGAATCGCGCACACGATCGCGTGCGATAACGCTCGCGATTTGGTGCGCGATTCCTATGCGTTGCAGTGTGGCCTCACACTTAGGGTCGATAGAAATTTCGCTCACAGACACCGGCCACACACATGGCCCAATAAAATGCCAATCCGGTTGGATGGGATTGACCTTTGTGTAACCAACTTTAGGAAGAGATACAAGGAACAGCCTGGGACTAATCCAGTAACGGAATCATTTAATGAACTAGAAGTTATTTTGTTTAATGGACCTGAATTCACTCAGATCTTCTAATAAACTGGATCATAGCCGAACTCTCCCCCTTTGTCTAATGGCTTTTCCATCAGAGGAATTTCTAGTTTCCCCCTCCCTGGTAAATATGAAGCCACAATCTCCTTAGTACCGAGAAGTAAGTGAATCTCAATGTAATTTTACCCCTTTCTGACGCACAGCAGAAATCTCAGCTATGGACGTGTCTCATTCCTGCTAATTATATCTCACCCAGGAACTCAAAGCAAATGACACAGTAGTGGGAATTTACACTGCTTGTGAGGATGTTGGTGCAGGGACTTCTGGGGGATATTGTAGCGGGGTAGGGGGTATTCTGCTCTCTGTTTAATGTCTGGGGTGCAGAGTATAGTGGCTATAATGTATCCCCTAATGTAAAATATAAGGATGTTATATATAGGTGATACATTATTTCCTATAATTCACAAGTCCTGGTGAGCCACATCTTACAACTGATGACTTGTCTTGTGTATTATATTGTGTATCTATCTATCTATCTATCTATCTATCTATCTATCTATCTATCTATCTATCATCTATATATCTATCTATCCATCCATCTATCTATCTATCTTTTATCTATCTATCTATCATCTATCTATCTATCTATCTATCTATCTCTCTATCACTCTCTCTGTCTGTCTGTCTGTCTGTCTATCTTCTATCTATCATCTATCTGTCTGTCGGTCTGTCTGTCTGTCTGTCTGTCTGTCTGTCTGTCTGTCTGTCTATCTATCTATCTATCTATCTATCATCTATCTGTCTGTCTGTCTGTCTATCTATCTATCTATCTATCTATCATCTATCTGTCTGTCTGTCTGTCTATCTATCTTCGTGTCTGTCTGTCTATCTATCTATCTATCATTATCAGCTATCTATCATCTATCGTATATCGATCAATCACTTCTTTCTATGCTTATTCGCTCTTTCGTCTTCCGTCTGTCTATCACACATCATCATCCTATCATCAGTCATCCTATCTATCACACGATCATCAGCACACACACTATCACACTACATCTACTATCATCAACATCAATCTACTACACTATCTATCTATCATCTATTCTATCTTATACTATCATCTATCTATATCTATCTATACTATCTATCTATCTCTATCTATCTATCTATCATCTATCTTCATCTGGTCTGTCTGTCTGTCTATCTTCTATCTATCATCTATCTGTCTGTCGGTCGGTCTGTCGTCTTGCTGGTCGTCTATCTATCTATCTATCTATCTATCTATCTATCTATCTATCTATCTATCTATCTATATCTATCTATCACTTCTTCTGTCTGTCTATCTATCTGTCTGTCTGTCTGTCTGTCTATCTATCTATCTATCTATCTATCTATATATCTATCATCTATCTCTGTCTGTCTATCTATCTATCTATCATCTATTCTGTCTGTCTGTCTGTCTGTCTGTCTGTCTATCTATCTATATCTACGTCTGTCTGTCTGTCTGTCATCTATCTATCATCTATCTGCTGTCTGTCTATCTATCTATCTATCTATCTATCACATCTGTCTGTCGTCTGTCTGTCTATCTATCTATCATCTATCTATCTCTGTATGTCATCTATCTCTATCATCTACCTGTCCTGTCTGTCTGTCTGTCTGTCTGTCTGTCTGTCTATCTATCTATCTATCTATCATTGTCTGTCTGTCTGTCTGTCTGTCTGTCTATCTATCTATCTATCTATCTATCATATATCTGTCTGTCTATCTGTCTGTTTGTCTATCTATTATCTATCTATCTATCTATCTATCTATTATCATCTCGTCTGTCTGTCTGTCTGTCTGTCTATCTATCATCTATCTATCTATATCGTTGTCTGTCTGTCTGTCTGTCTGTCTGTCTGTCTATCTATCTATCTATCTATCATGTTGTCTGTCTTGGTCTGTCTGTCTGTCTGTCTGTCTATCTGTCTGTCTATCTATCTATCTATCTATCATCTATCCTGTAATTTCCTGTATTTCTGATATTGGTTGTCATTCCTGTGTCTGTATGGTATGTAAATAAAGGTTTAGTCAGATTGACTGTGTATACATAGAACTCCCTGTTACCACCCAGACAGTAAATGGGATATGTAAATAGTGAGGCCTTTGATCTGAATCCTTTAGGTGTCTCTGGGGGCTAATGAATTAACAGATTAGCTTTTTAGTTTGGGATCAAAAGAAGAAACCTCGGGGGGTTTCCCTTACAGACTGACTGTGTGCACCATTGCAGGCTGGGGGTATGTAGCAGGTTTCCTGCTGTGAATTATACCAACCATACATCATACACTCATTTATATGTAATATAAGGATAATAAGTCACCAAGGAGTTCCCTATATATAAGGTACAAGGCGGAGTTATACAGGAACTCTGAGTGCCACTGGAGACCCATAGTATTGGTCACAGGCGGAGTTATACAGGGAACTCTGAGTGCCACTGAGACCCATAGTATTGTCACAGCGGAGTTATACAGGGAACTCTGAGTGCCACTGGGACCCATAGTATTGGTCACAGGCGAGTTATACAGGGAACTCTGAGTGCCACTGGAGACCCATAGTATTGGTCACAGGCGGAGTTATACAGGGAACTCTGAGTACCACTGGAGACCCATAGTATTGGTCACAGGCGGAGTTATACAGGGAACTCGAGGCCACGGAGACCCATAGTATTGGTCACAGGCGAGTTATACAGGGAACTCTGAGTGCCACTGGAGACCCATAGTATTGGTCACAGGCGGAGTTATACAGGGAACTCTGAGTGCCACTGGAGACCATAGATTGGTCAGAGGCGGAGTTATACAGGGAACTCTGAGTACCACTGGAGACCCATAGTTTTGGTCACAGGGGTGAGTTATACAGGGAACTCTGAGTACCACTGGAGACCCATAGTATTGGTCACAGCGGAGTTATACAGGGAACTCTGAGTGCCACTGGAGACCCATAGTATTGGTCACAGGCGGAGTTATACAGGGAACTCTGAGTGCCACTGGAGACCCATAGTATTGGTCACAGGCGGAGTTATACAGGGACCTCGAGTACCACTGGAGACCCATAGTATTGGTCACAGGCGTGAGTTATACAGGGAACTCTGAGTACCACTGGAGACCCATAGTATTGGTCACAGGCGGATTATACAGGGAATTCTGAGTACACCATGGAGACCCATAGTATTGGTCACAGGCAGAGTTATACAGTGAACTCTGACTGCCACTGGAGACCCATAGTATTGGTCACAGGCGGAGTTATACAGGGAACTCTGAGTGCCACTGGAGACCCATAGTATTGGTCACTGGCGGAGTTATACAGGGAACTCTGAGTGCCACTGGAGACCATAGTATTGGTACCGGCAGAGTTATACAGGGAACTCTGAGTGCCACTGGAGACCCATAGTATTGGTCACAGGCGGAGTTTATCAGGGAACTCTGAGTACCACTGGAGACCCATAGTATTGGTCATGGCGGAGTTATACAGGGAACTCTGAGTACCACTGGAGACCCATAGTATTGGTCACAGGCGGAGTTATACAGGGAACTCTGAGTGCCACTGGAGACCCATAGTATTGGTCACAGGCGGAGTTATACAGGGAACTCTGAGTACCACTGGAGACCCATAGTATTGGTCACTGGCGGAGTATACAGGGAACTCTGAGTACCACTGGAGACCCATAGTATGGTCACAGGCGGAGTTATACAGGGAACTCTGAGTGCCACTGAGACCCATAGTATTGGTCACAGGCGGAGTTATACAGGGAACTCTGAGTGCCACTGGAGACCCATAGTATTGGTCACAGGCGGAGTTATACAGGGAACTCTGAGTGCCACTGGAGACCCATAGTATTGGTCATGGCGGAGTTATACAGGGACTCTGAGTACCACTGGAGACCCATAGTATTGGTCACAGGCGGAGTGTAGTACAGGGACCTCTGAGTACCACTGGAGACCCATAGTATTGGTCACAGGCGGAGTTATACAGGGAACTCTGAGTACCACTGGAGACCCATAGTATTGGTCACAGGCGGAGTTATACAGGGAACTCTGAGTACCACTGGAGACCCATAGTATTGGTCACAGGCGGAGTTATACAGGGAACTCTGAGTACCACTGGAGACCCAGTATTGGTCACAGGCGGAGTTATACAGGGAACTCTGAGTACCACTGGAGACCCATAGTATTGGTCACAGGCGGGGTGAGTTATACAGGGAACTCTGAGTGCCACTGGAGACCCATGTATTGGTCACAGGCAGAGTTATACAGGGAACTCTGAGTACCACTGGAGACCCATAGTATTGGTCACAGGCGGAGTTATACAGGGAACTCTGAGTGCCACTGGAGACCCATAGTATTGGTCACAGGCGGAGTTATAACAGGGAACTCTGAGTGCCACTGGAGACCCATAGTATTGGTCACAGGCGGAGTTATACAGGGAACTCTGAGTACCACGGAGACCCATAGTATGGTCACAGGCGGAGTATACAGGGAACTCTGAGTACCACCAGAGACCCATAGTATTGGTCACAGGCGAGTTTACAGGGAACTCTGAGTACCACCGGAGACCCATAGTATGGTCACAGGCGGAGTTATACAGGGAACTCTGAGTGCCACTGGAGACCCATAGTATTGGTCACAGGCGAGTTATACAGGGACTCTGGTGCCACTGGAGCCCATAGTATGGTCACAGGCGGAGTTATACAGGGAACTCTGAGTGCCACTGGAGACCATAGTATTGGTCACAGGCGGAGTAACAGGGAACTCTGAGTACCACTGGAGACCCATAGTATTGGTCACAGGCGGATGTTATACAGGGAACTCTGAGTGCCACTGGAGACCCATAGTATTGGTCACAGGCGAGTTATACAGGGAACTCTGAGTGCACTGGAGACCCATAGTATTGGTCACCCGAGATAAGTGATTTATTGGTGTCGACCAGTATAAGGAGTGCGAGTATACAGGGAACTCTGGTGCCACTGGAGACCCATAGTATTGGTCACAGGCGGAGTTATACAGGGAACTCTGAGTACCACTGGAGACCCATAGTATTGGTCACAGGCGGAGTTATACAGGGAACTCGAGTGCCACTGGAGACCCATAGTATTGGTCACAGGCGGAGTTATACAGGGAACTCTGAGTGCCACTGGAGACCCATAGTATTGGTCACAGGCGGGGTTATACAGGGAACTCTGAGTGCCACTGGAGACCCATAGTATTGGTCACAGGCGAGTTACAGGGAACTCTGAGTGCCACTGGAGACCCATAGTATTGGTCACAGGCGGAGTTATACAGGGAACTCTGAGTGCCACTGGGACCCATGTATTGGCACAGGCGGAGTTATACAGGGAACTTGAGTGCCACTGGAGACCCATAGTATGGTCAGAGGCGGAGTTTTTACAGGGAACTCTGAGTACCACTGGAGACCCATAGTATTGGTCACAGGCGAGTTATACAGGGAACTCTGAGTACCACTGGAGACCCATAGTATTGGTCACAGGCGGAGTTATACAGGAACTCTGAGTGCCACTGGAGACCCATAGTATTGGTCACAGGCGGAGTATACAGGGAACTTGAGTGCCACTGGAGACCATAGTATTGGTCACACGGAGTAGTTCGGAGTTATACAGGGACCTCTGAGTACCACTGGAGACCCATAGTATTGGTCACAGGGGAGTTATACAGGGAACTCTGAGTACCAATGGAGACCCATAGTTTTGGTCACAGGCGGGTTTATACAGGGAATTCTGAGTACCACTGGAGACCCATAGTATTGGTCACAGGCAGAGTTATACAGTGAACTCTGACTGCCACTGGAGACCCATAGTATTGGTCACAGGCGGAGTTATACAGGGAACTCTGAGTGCCACTGGAGACCATAGTATGGTCACAGGCGGAGTTATACAGGAAACTCTGAGGCCACTGGAGACCCATAGTATTGGTCACAGGCGGAGTTATACAGGGAACTCTGAGTACCACTGGAGACCCATAGTATTGGTCACAGCGGAGTTACAGGGAATTCTGAGTACCACTGGAGACCCATGTATTGGTCACAGGCGGAGTTATACAGTGAACATCTGACTGCCACTGGAGACCACTAGTATTGGTCACAGGCGAGTTATACAGGGAACTCTGAGTGCCACTGGAGACCCATAGTATTGGTCACAGGCGAGTTATAAGGGAACTCTGAGTACCATGGAGACCCATAGTATTGGTCACAGGCGGAGTTTACAGGGAACTCTGAGTGCCCACTGGAGACCATAGATTGGTCACAGGCGGGAGTTATACAGGGAACTCTGAGTGCCACGGAGACCCATAGTATTGGTCACAGGCGGAGTTATACAGGGAACTCTGAGTACCACTGGAGACCATAGTATTGGTCACAGGCGGAGTTATACAGGGAACTCTGAGTGCCACTGGAGACCCATAGTATTGGTCACAGGCGGAGTTATACAGGGAACTCTGAGTACCACTGGAGACCCATAGTATTGGTCACAGGCGGAGTTATACAGGGAACTCTGAGTGCCACTGGAGACCCATAGTATTGGTCACAGGCGGAGTTATACAGGGAACTCTGAGTACCACTGGAGACCCATAGTATTGGTCACAGGCGGAGTTATACAGGGAACTCTGAGTGCCACTGGAGACCCATAGTATGGTACAGGCGGAGTATACAGGGAACTCTGAGTACACTGGAGCCATAGTATTGGTCACAGGCGGAGTATACAGGGAATCTGAGTACCACTGGAGACCCATAGTATTGGTCACTGGTTGACAGTAGTCGCAGTTGGAGCTGCCCTTTGATTTTTCCCTACCACATCCCACTTGGTACATCCGTTTTCCTCTATAGGAGAAAGTGAGATTGGGACAGTCGGCGCACAGGGATGTTCATCGTACTGGGGCGGTCAATGTATCGGGGAGGTCAGCATACTGGGACAGTCGGTGCACTTGGACGGTCAAATTACTGGGCAGGTTGGCCTACTGGAATGGTCGGAGTACTAGGGCAGTCGGCGTATTGGAATGTTTAGCATATTGAGACAGTTGGCGTATTTGGACAGATAGCGTATTTTGGAGGTTGGCATACTAGGACAGTTGGCCTAATGGAATGGTCGGAGTACTGGGGCAGTCGGCTGTTGGTGTATTGGAATGGTCAACGTATTGGGACAGTCAGTGCACTTGGACAGTCAGCTTACTGGGATTGTTGGCCTACTGGAATGGTCAGAGTACTGGGGCTATGGGCCTATTGGAATGGTCAGCATATTGGGACAGTCTGTATACTGGAGTAGTCAGTTTACTGGGATGGTCGGGGTATTGGGAACATCGGTGTATTGGGATGGTCGGTGTATTGGGATGGTCGGTGTACTGGGACAGTTGGTGTATTGGGACAGTTGGAGTATTGGGGTGGTTGGTGTACTGGGACGGTCATTGTATTGGGACGGTTGGAGTAGTGGGGTGGTTAGTGTACTGGGATGGTTGGAGTAGTGGGGTGGTTGGTTGGTGTACTAGGACGGTCATTGTATTGGGCTGGTTGGTGAACTGGGATGGTCATTGTATTGGGGTGGTTGGTGTACTGGGACGGTTGGTGTATTGGGGTGGTTGGTTTACTGGGAGGTCATTGTATTAGGGTGGTTAGTGTACTGGGAGGTTGGTGTACTGGTGTGGTTAGTGTACTGGGACGGTCGGTGTATTAGGGTGGTTGGTGTACTGGGAGGTCGGTGTACTGGTGTGGTTAGTGTACTGGGACGGTCGGTGTATTAGGGTGGTCGGTGTACTGGGAGGTCGGTGTACTGGTGTGGTCGGCATATTGGCACCATCGATATATTGGGACAAATTGTGTCACTTTCAACCCTTTCTCACTGATCTGACAAAGCTTAAAGGCCATTTCCTATTTTCTGTTTACAGATCCTGATTAGCACTGAACCTTCGGTAAGTACCTGCTAAGTGGCATTAATGAGAGGCGCCTGTTTGTCACGTGGCTTTGATTCTGTCACTTTGAGGTAAATGGACAATTAAACTCCATTTATCTGGGCAGCACTTTTCTGCCTCATTAACTTCCCAGCAGGGAGCCTGAGGATGTGTGTGTGGGGGGTTCTAACCTGAAGACATGAATGCAGCCCTGTGATTGGCTGGAAGAAACCAAGTCACCAACCCCTTAACTTCCCGTAATCTGCTGATAGCTATGGGCAGACCTGGATTATCCACAAGGCAACATAGGCTCTTGTTCGGGGCCTGTGAAATCTCAAGGGGCCCAGCAACTCATACAAAGGCCACAATTTGGTTCATGTGTTTATACTTTTTCCAAAATGAATAATAGTAGTAAGTAATAGACAGATAATTATTATTATATAGACAGATTATTAATATATAGACAGATTATTATTATATAGACAGATAATTATTATTATATAGACAGATTATTATTATATAGACAGATTATTATTATTATATAGACAGATTATTATTATATAGACAGATAATTATTATTTTATAGACAGATTATTAATATATAGACAGATAATTATTATATAGACAGATAATTATTAATATATAGACAGATTATTATTATATAGACAGATTATTAATATATAGACAGATTATTATTATATAGACAGATAATTATTATTATATAGACAGATTATTATTATTATATAGACAGATTATTAATATATAGACAGATAATTATTATTATATAGACAGATTATTAATATATAGACAGATAATTATTATTATATAGACAGATAATTATTATTATATAGACAGATTATTAATATATAGACAGATTATTATTATATAGACAGATAATTATTATATAGACAGATTATTAATATATAGACAGATTATTTTATAATATAGACAGATATATTAATAGACAGATATTATTAATATATAGACAATTAATTAATATATAGACAATAATTATTATATAGACAGATTATTATTAATATAGACAGATTATGATTATTAATAGACAGATTATATTATATATAGACAGATTATTAATATATGACGATAATTATTATATAGACAGATTTATTATATAGACAGATTATTATTATATAGACAGATTATTATTAGATATATATACGATTTATTATAAATAACATTATTAATATATAGACAGATTATATATTTAATAGACAGATAATTATTATATAGACAGATTATTATTATATAGACAGATAATTATTATTATATAGACAGATTATTAATATATAGACAGATAATTATTATTATATAGACAGATTATTAATATATAGACAGATTATTAATATATAGACATATAATAGTTAATATAACAATTATTATTATATAGACCATATAATTATTATATAGACAGATTATTAATATAAGACAGATAATTATTATATAGACAGATTTTATTATTAGACAGATTATTATATAATAGACAGATAATTATTATATAGACAGATTATTAATTAATATAATAGACAGATTATTATTATATAGACAGATTATTAATAATATACAGATAATTTTATATAGACAGATAATTAATAATATGACAGATTATTAATATATAGACAGATAATTATTATATAGACAATAATTATTATATAGACAGATTATTAATATATGACAGATTATTATTAATTATATAGACAGATATTAATATATAGACAGATATTAATATATAGACAGATAATTATATATAGACAGATTATAATATATAGACAGATAATTATTATATGACAGATATTATATATAGACAGATATTTATAGACATATATATATAGACAATTATTATTAATATATAGACGATTATTATTATAGACAGATTATAATAGATAGACTATATTATTATATATACGATTATTATTATATAGACAATAATTATTATATATATAGACAGATTATTAATATATAGAACAGAATAATTATTATAGAGACAGATTATTATTATATAGACAATTATTATATTAGACAGATAATATTATATAGACAGATTATTATTATATAGACAGATTATTAATATATAGACAATAATTATATATAGACAGATAATTATTATATAGACAGATTATTATTATATAGACAGATAATTATATTATATAGACAGATTATTAATATATAGACAGATTTTATTAATTATATAACGATTATTAATATATGACAGATTATTATTATATAGACAGATAATTATTTATAGACAGATTATAATATATAGACAGATAATTATTATATAGACCGATTATTATATATAGACATTTATTAATATATAGACAAGATAATATTTATATAGACAGATTATTATTATATAGACAGATAATTATTTATATAGACAGATTATCTTATATAGACAGATAATTATTTTATATGACAGCTTATTAATATATAGACAGATAATTATATATAGACAGATTATTAATATATAGACAGATAATTATTATTATAGAACAGATTATTATTACTATGACATTATTATATAGACAGATAATTATATATAAACAGATTATAATATAATAGACAGATAATTTATATATAGCCAGATAATTATTATTTACAGACAGATTATTATTATAATGACAGATAATTATTATATAGACAGATAACTATTATTATATAGAAGATAATTATTATTATATAGACAGATATATTATTATATAGACAGATTATTATATTAGACAGATTATTATTTTTATATAGACAGATAATATTATATAGGTAGATTATTAATATATAGACAGATTATTAATATATAGACAGATAATTATTATTATATAGACAGATTATTAATATATAGACAGATAATTATTATTATATAGACAGATTATTAATATATAGACAGATAATTATTATTATATAGACAGATTATTATTATTATATGGACAGATTATTAATATTTAGACAGATAACTATTATTATATAGACAGATTATTAATATATAGACAGATAATTATTATAATATGGACAGATTATTAATATATAGACAGATAATTATTATTATATAGGTAGATTATTAATATATAGACAGATAATTATTATTATATAGACAGACTAATAATATATAGATAGATTAATAATATATAGACAGATTATTATTATTATATAGACAAATTATTAATATATAGACAGATTATTATTATATATACAGATTATTAATATATAGATGGATAATTATTATTATATAGACAGATTATTAATATATAGTCAGATACTAAATAAATAGACAGATTATTAATATATAGACAGATTATTATTATATAGACAGATTATTAATATATAGACAGATCATAAATATATACAAAGATTATTATTATTATATAAACATATTATTATATAGACAGATTATTAATAGATAGATTATTAATATATAGACAGATCATAAATATATATAGACAAATTATTAATATATAGACAATTCTAAATATAATTAAAGATTATTATTCTATAAAATATAATTATTCTATAGACAGATTATTAATAGATAGACAGACTAATATAAGCAAATTATTATTATTATTATTACTATTATTGTTGTTATTATATAGGCATTAGGCAGATTATTAATATAAATACAGATAATAAATTGACTGATTATTATATAAACAGATAATTATATAGCCAGATTATTAATATATAGAATTATTATTATTTAGCCAGATTATTAATATAAAGGCAGATTATCAAAATATAGAGAGATTATTAATATATTAACATATTATTATTATTGAGACAGATTGTTAATGTATAGGTTAGACAGATCAGCTCATTAATATATGGACAGTTTACTTATATATAGACAGACTATTAGTATATAGACAGATACTTATATATAGACAGATTATTAATTTATAGACAGATTATTAATTGATAGACAGATTATTATTACATAGACAGATATATCTGTTGTATTCAATTAGATCAACTGGACTTGAAGTTTAGTTCTTGAAGACGTTTCACTAGTCATCCGACTGGCTTTCTCAATTCAGAATGACTTGTACAAGAATCTGTGGAACGTTTCGCTAATCATCCGACTGGCTTTCTCAATTCATGATCGAAAATCAAATGGGGGTAGAAATCCCTTTGTGTTTGAATCAGTGATTGAATTGATCCATAAGATGGGATTGTGTATGGAGAGCGATTGAATAAAGCTGGGTACACACAGTACAGGTTTTAAAACATCTGCATCTGAACATCATAGGGAGAACACTCTGGACTGTTTTTTTCCATCAGCCGTGCCGAATCCTCCATAAGGAGTCTAGCGCGGCCGATGGAAATTTTTAGTCTTTCCCGAACGAGCGTTCAGCGGCCACGCTCATTCGGGAAAGGAAGGTACACACAATACCGATAAAGCCCCGATACCGTCGGATCCGACTTCCAGTATATGGACGATACCTTCGGATCCCTTTATCGTTAGTGTGTGTAGCACAATTCCAATGGCTCCTCGGAGACATAAAAGAGCCTGGAAGCCGTGAAACGCATTTGACCCCCTTAGTACACATGTGCCATGTATATGTATGCATACGCTTTTTTAATAAGAGATGTTTTAAATATGGAGTCGAGAGATACAGATCGATACAGATCGATACAGATCGATACACACTGTTACCTGTGTTCGGAGATGGATAGAAATAGACAATCTTTTCATGCATCATGAAGTATTTTTCATTTCAAGGGATACTGGTCCTTTATTTCTGCTAGAAGGATAATAAAGGGTTAAACCTAAAGCTTTCTGCAGCTTTCCCCTTTAAATCTACAGCAGGTGGGGACTTGATTGATTGGATCAAAAATACAAAATTGCTGTGATAGGAACATGTTCTAGACAAAATATTGTAAAATACTCGCTGGATTGAATTCCTAAACCTCTAGTTATCATTGAACTGCAACTCCCATAAGCCTCTACTGTAATATCAACACAATCCAGTACCTGGTAATGGGAGGTACTCTGGCACTTATTTTTATTTGACTGTGGATCTGACACTTAGGGCCTCATTTAGCCACATTAGCAAATGTGGCTTCCGGTATTTGATACTGGATTCGCACCTGGGAGTAAATCTCAAAAGGGGCCCCCATCGGCAGGCGTTAAATAGTAGCATTCCGTTATTAAATACATAGCAGGTCGAGCAGGTGAGCCAATACAATGGAGGAGTTAATCTCGCGCTAACCTATTCAATAACGGTTAGCGTGCGTTTAACCCGTTATATTTGCGCATCCCATGTGGGTAAATGAGACCCCTATTGTTTTAGAAATAGTCCCAGTTTGGGGTCCACATAATTCAGATTAATCCGGGGGTGATTTTTCCTAAACACCGTAAGATCCGCACGTGAAACCGGATCCAAATTTCCCCCCGTGTCCAGAACATTTCAGGAAACGCCGGAGCTCCGAGGAAATTCTATAGTTTCAAAATCCCAAATCCAAGGGGGAAAAACGTTCATCCAACAGCGTCCGATTAAGAACTTAATCTGCCAATAAATATTACAATCTCCCGTGCTACCAACACGTCCATCATCCAACAACATGTGTTACACTTTGTAATGCTGGATGGGGTTTAACACTTTAAGGGCTGGAAGGAAAATAGGAAGGCTTGTTGGATTTTCTTAGCTATTTGAGGGCCAGGCCACACTAGCGCGTTTGCACACGCGTTTCGCGTTCTCAGAATGACTTGTACAAGAATCTGTTTGCAATTAAGACTTATTTCGGCCATCTCTAGTTGTGATAATATAAATACAATAAAGGTTCCAGAAATCGCTAATAGAAGAATGATAGACTTAAGACATATAACAATAATAAGTGGATGTATTATACAATAAACCTTGCCATCCAATAGAAGATACAGGTACAAATGAATCACTCAATATAGTCACAATAATATAAATCTAATATTTATATAGATTAATACCAAGTTCCCTCAGTCCCACCCGTAGCTCGCCACCCTTAAAATTTGGAAAAAAATAGGGTATTAGGTAAAAACTTGAAATGGATTGAAACCAAGTCTCCTAGTGCCCATAATAAACTCAATATGAATCTACCTATACATGGGCAGATGTTTGTCCAATCGGCTGCATCCATTGGAAATCCGATCGGAACAACTGATCGAACATCTACCTTGTGGAGAGCCGGACTGGAAGCTTGCCTCAACCCGGTCTTCGTTTTTCCGATAAACTGCTCAATATCGTCGGGATACACGTTACTGAAATTTTGGGAAACTCAATCGAATTCATGGACTTGCCCAAAATATCAATAACCTGTATGCCAGGCTTCATTGAGTAGATTCCCAGGCTGCCATTTTGTCTCTGTGTTGATAATGGGTTGAGAGACCGTAGTGTGTCCTTAAGGACCCCCTTGGCTCTTACAGTCTATCCTTTTGTTATTTTTTACCCTCTTGCCCAGACTACACCAAACACATCCGTTTATTTCATGGGGACCTGTAATTCAGGACATTCCTCTCTCAAGTTACATCAACAGTAAAAACAAAGGAAAAATAATTTTATTGTTGGAAGAAAAATCGACCTGGGACGTTGGCAGAACTGATGCGTTTGACCATGAAAAAATGAGATTTAGTGCAGAGTTCAAACAGGCTGTGTTGGCCCAAGGTCAAAGCGATGATCACGGTTAATATGTTCTCAACCAAATCCCCTCACCAAATCAACTTGATCACAGTCAATGGAGAAAATTAACTTAACTTGGGCCAACAAACCCCCGATTTCAAGTGATGTCAGTGAAAAGTGAGAATATAAAAAATGAGCCCTTTGTCTCCAGAACGGACTCCTGATCTCTCATGGGGGTTTGGCAGAAGATTAATATGGGGGTCGGCCAGATCAGGACAGGATCCTGGTGGCAACATTCCAGCGGCTTGTAATGACTTTCCCTTGAAATTATTCATGGTAAGTGATGGATACTAAGAAGAACGAAAGGTAGAAAACAAATCTTTCCTGGGCTGGTAGAAGATATGGGACTTCATGAAGGAAGGTTCTGGTCCACCAGCTGTCTACATATGGTTAATACTTCTAGAATTATTTCCTCTTTGCGGGTTTGTCATTAGATTTCATCTGAGTATCTGTTTATTTGGGATTTTGCCTCCATAAGCTGTTCACCTTGTTTCCGTTTCATTGGTTGGGAAGTTTATTATAATTCCGAATCATTTTTATCTTCCTTATCTGCACAGAGATGGATACAGTTTAGCAAAATTACAGTTCTTTTTATTTGTTGTCATTTGTATAAATAATGTAAAGAATATTATTATTATTAATTTCTAATAATCTGATATGGCTGTAGGAAGGATGCCATGCTATACAGACAAAGTGAATAATCCAGGGCCTCTCTCCGATCTAGGTAGCCGGATGACCTCACACTAGTGATGGCACAGTTCACGGATCCGAACCCTGATCCGAACCTTGTTCGCGAACGGCGGATATCGCGGATTTTCCGGTTTTCTACCTTCTGAACTTTTCCGAACCGCGTTTTCGAAAATTTTCGAAATTTAGAGGATTTCTTGTAGCAAGCCACATTTTCGGGTCCGTATTTTCGAAGAACGTATTTTGCCGAACTTTCATTTTAATAGGTATTTTTGGGAACATTCGCGGATCCTCGAGAGGACCGGATTTTGCGAAGTTCGGACACTTCTACCTCACACCCAAAATAGACATGGATTTTTAGTAAATGATCAGGGCTATGTACCGAGAACCATTACTGGTTACTTGTGTCTTAAGGTGACCATACATTAGGCCGATTTTATGTACAATCCGACATTTCCATTGATTGGCCGAAAAATTGTAGATTTTCCAGATCTTCTTATGCGACATTAGATCGTAAAATCGATTGTAATTACGATCGGGACGTCTGGTAAAATGATTGTAATGTTTTCTGAAGTCCGATTAAATGTTAATGTAACGTAACCTCACAATAGACGACATTCAACATTAATCACAAAACAAATTGAATGTCCAACAGTATGTATGGTACATCTTAGTACAATTAACATTGTATATCTGTCTATCAAAATATTGTCCGTTTTAAGCAAGTTCAGGAGCGTCTTTTGAACACGTGAATATCGCGCAAGTGGGGGTTGGAAAGGTTAATTTACATGCACTTTAAGACACAACTAACGGCATTTGCAACGTTACACGAAAACCAGGTGGGCCAATCAGCAGCAACCAACGCACCGAGCCCTTAACGCCTCTTTAAGACGAAATCTTTAATAACAGCCGATAGCCGGCGTTAAAGATTCGTAAAAGAGCATGAAGAACAGGAAGACATTAACCTCCCATAAATTGTCAAGGCTTTATAGATTCAGATTATGTATCAAACAGAAAAACATGGCGGAGAAGACTCTTAGCTGGAGATTTATGGGAACTTGATGCCTGCCTGTTCTTCAGATTCTTTTATGGATGTTCTGGTTTTGGAAGCAACTAAGGTCTTCAGGTGTTTGAACACAGTTCTTGGCGGCTGTAGCGCAGACAGGAGTAAGCTCCCGGGTGGACGCGCTGTTTGATATACGTACTGGGCGTTAAAGATTGTACTGCACTGAGAGCCGCATTTGGCTTGTTGCTTTACCTAAAGGGGGCAATAGAGGGCGGTACATAGACCTGAGGCTCAATAAATTCAGTATCTTGGGGGTTGACCAATAAGCAACTAGTTCTGATCTGTCAAATGCTATAAAGAAATGTCATTGGATACTGCATCAGTATCTTACAACCACAGGGGTGTAACTACCAGGGGGAGCAACCACAGGGGGGTCATGGTAGCCAAGGGGGCCCCATCTTCTTATTTTTCCTGTGACAGATATAGCCTCCTCCCAGAAAACCACTGCAGATGAAGCGCGGATTGGGGCCCAATCATAGTTTTGCTGGGGGGCCTAGTGATTCCTAGATATACCACTGACTAGCTCAGTAGCAGGCAAAAAATAATTGGTTATCTGGGGATTGGGCTGTGTGTGTCATAGTCTCTAGACATCCATTGTTTCACACTGATAGATAGATAGATAGAAACTATCTTTCCATCTACCTATAACAAAATTTACCAAGCATTTAGCCACACTCACAATAATAAGCCACGTCCACCTCGCTGTGGCGGCGTGCTAAATGTACCGCCTTTTACAGACTGGTGTGGAAAATCAGCCCTTCAGTCCAACGTCCAGTGCAATGTCAGCCCTCCAGTTTGCCAGTCAGTGTTAAGTCAGCCCTCCAGTCCACCAGCCAGTGTGAAGTCAGCCCTCCAATTCACCAGTCAGTGTGAAGTCAGCCTTCCAGTCCACCAGCCAGTGTAAAGTCAGCCCTCCAGTTCACCAGCCAGTGTGTAGTCAGCCCTCCAGTCCACCAGCCAGTGTGAAGTAAGCCCTCATGTTCACCAGCCAGTGTGAAGTCAGCCCTCCAGTCCACCAGCCAGTGTAAAGTAAGCCCTCATGTTCACCATGTTCACCAGCCAGCCCACCTCACCCCCTCTATTCCCACCACATCTCTTTTTTATTTCCATGGCTATAATACATTAATGATCAAAAAATACAAAAACCTAGTGAATTAAGGCACTGTAAGGGAGGTTGGCGCTTTGGTTAAGTTAAAGGCATCATAGCTCTCCTTTAAACTGGAAATTATTTTAGCCAATCAAAATATAAAATAAATATATACTTTTAGCACAAATTGTTTTGGTCCTTGGCCTCATTAACATATTCCCACTGGAAAGTATCTATTTGGTTGAGACATATTTACATGAAATAGATTGTTTACATATTTATCTTTACACGTTAGATTGTAAGCTCTACGGGGCAGGGACCTCCTTTCCTCCTGTTAAAAGCTTTTAGCACTAATGATATACTGAACTATTTACGTATTTATATTTTTTATCTTCCTTGTATGAATTTTTTGTATTTTGATAATGTACAGCGATGGGTCCCCAAATGACATTATATAAATAAACTATACATACATATATACAGCTCCTGATACTATAAAGTCTATAGCTATGATATGAAATACCCCCTTTTCAATCATTGTCTGATCCCCATATTACACAGGGAAATATAAAGGGAAAGAAAACCCAGACACAGATGTTTGTTTTATTATAATTGTGTTTATTGTTTAATTTTTACACAAACCTAACACCCCCCATCCCAGATTACACAGAGTTGATCCAGAGGAAGGCGAAAACCCCAAAAGGGGGAAAAATTCCTTCCTGACTCCCTGTGGCAATCGGAATGAATCCCTGGATCTACTCCGGACGTCTCTATTAAACCTTGACAGCTATTCACCTGGTCCGATATGTTCCATCTATTTACATCCATCTCTAAATTTCCTCCTATCCCAGAGTTGGTCCAGAGGGAGGGAAATGACCCAGTCTGATGCCACAGACAATGTTCTCAAAAGGAGAAAAATGAATGAAAGGGAAACGAAAGTCAAAATCTACCTCGTTCCCTTTACCCAGGGTCAGGACCTAAAATGCTAGATCCTCACCCTGGCAGTACAGTAGGTGGTTTGGATACTTACCTAGTAGCTGCCGCCGCTGTTCTCTGGTCCTGCCCCCTCCCCATGGCAGGGCCGGTTACCTAGTGGAGGAGGCAGGGCCAGACCGGCCTGGAACAGAGCTGCAGCTGGTAGGTAAGTATCCAAACTACCTACTGTACATCCCCCCCTGTAAGTGGCAATCAGACTAATCTCTGGATCAACTTGGAACTTAAGGTCCGTACACACGTGCAATCGCGGGGGCCCGACCTGAGATGCACAATGTGGGTTTTTGGTCGGGCATCATTGGTGATCTGCTGGGTCAGACCATCAATGATCCCAACTAAGTGCTCATAACACTTACCGATAGCCAAAACGGGGGTTCGTACACATTGTGCTTAATGGGTCGGGCCCCGTGTGAATGAAGATTTAGATGTAACTATCTGTAACAATCGGACCTAGTTATTGGCTGTCAAGGTTTAATAGAGACTCACAACCCCAAACCCCATTTATACTCGTTTATATCGTATGGTGAAATGTCCAGTGGACTAAGTGGGAAAGTGTGAGAGTCACCAGATTCCGTGGCAGAGACCATAGAATTCCCACAGGCGATGGGGCGCAGAATCTAAGTATGAACAGGTCTTCACCATAGCACCTGATGGTGGGGATGTTACACTGCTGAAACATACCAGATTGTGCCCCCTGCATCTGTGAGCAAGAGAACGAGAGAGTCGTCACACAGGTCCAAAGAGGAATAACAGTCTTGTGTGAAACACAACGAGGCACAGGAATCAGGACCGAGCATCGGGAGCGAGGCACAGGTATCAGGACACAGGATACAGGTATCAGGCGTCATGCCAGTGTGCGTGCACGTCCCTGCGTGGATGATGGCATATGTAACTACCAGGAGTGCAGAGGATGTGACCAGGGCCCTTGGTCAAGAAGGGGCCCCATTTTGCTATTGTTCCAAAACTACCTGTCTGTGTGCCAACTGTTTTACCAGTTATATACACATCATTTTACCCCTCTCTGTGTGCGTCACAATCCTAAGAGAAAGAACAATAAAGAGAATTAGGAAATAATAATAATATTTATAATAAATGTGTCTGTGTTAGTAGAGGAGAAGCAGAGAGAGAGAGAACAGGGAGACAGTAGATAATAGGGTATAATATAACAGACTGGGAGCTGCCATACCGCTTTCAAATAAGTATTTAGCTCCCATGTTCCTCCCTTACACCTTGTAAGTTCCAGTCACCCAATAAAACTACTTACCTGGTCATCTCCGGAATTATTGACCGGAGACACAGAATTGGCAGCGTAACGCCTCCGACAGTTCACCAAAGACATCTACAATACAAGAGAGAACCGGTAATGAGACTGGAGACTGTTACATAGGTGAGGGGGGACTTGACCAGTGGAATTATTATCAGGGGATGGAGGAGTAAAGACATTTAAACCTTACCTTTCATTCTGGAAACAAACCCATTCCAGCTTGCTTCTAGGCAATTCGTGGCTTCAACCTCTGTAACAATGAATGATAAAGTGAGAAACTCCTTATTATAAGGTTCAATGTCCTTTAGTTTTCAACTGGAAATCTCTGAACCCCCTTTATATTACAAATACAATGAAGATAATATTCTGCTTGTTACATATAGTGTAATAAGAGAGACTGTTCTGTACCTGGATCAGGTCGGAGATCTTTCAATCTAATGTCCACAGATTTTACAACCTCGCTGGCATCACGGATCCAGACTTCTAAAGCCCTTATCTGGTTGGACAGACGTTTATGATCTTTTTTGTTCTTTAACCTCCTGTACGTCTTTTTGAGAAAATCTCTCCTCCTTTCTAACTCTTCGATCCTTTCCCACACCAAATTCCGAAGATCCTGCAGATATTTTATCTGACCTGCATCAGCTTTTGGTATTAATAAATCATCAAATTTCCTTGCATTATCGTTACTGGATTCCTACAGAAAGACACAATTAAAGGGATGATATTCATTTCCTTATGGACAATAACACCCCAGACATTTCCTAACACCTGATTGGTCGCTGCAGATTATCAGAACAGACACATTTTGCAGGTTTTATGTTCTCTGTATCCCTGTTGGGTTTTATATAAAGTTCGATGTGGAATTTACTCTTCTCAATGCAACAAATTATCATTAACGCAACTTTATCATCTTCCCATATTGACTTAGAACATGAATTGTCTCCTGTGGTCTTACCTTAGCACAACCGCAACTTCTATTCCCCATGGTAAATCTCCTAAAAGATAAAACACACAGTCACATATCCAAACTGACACTACGTGTCCCTTTCACATTACACAATATGGACATGCAGGGGACACAGGGTTCGTTCATTAGTAATAATTATTATTTAAATGATCATTATAGTTATTTATTTCTCTATTTCTAATAGATATTTACAGTGCGGTTATAGATATTAGATAATTACATTGAAATCTAATTTTAAACTTGTTACATTGAAAAATCAAACCTCCAATTTAAAATACTTACTGAGCGTAAAAAAAATGGTCTTTACTCTTCAAAGTCAACTGTGCGACTGATTTCTGATTAGCCCCGCCCCTTATTAATATAACAGCTGGACAGCTATGATATCATCGTTACCATGGTAACAGCTTTACCCCATCACAGTAAATAACAAGGGCCAGATAATGAACAGTGTTTCTAGTTTATATTATTAGTAATGTTGGAATAATAGGTCAGTAAACATTATCATGGGAAAGCAAAGACACAATTCTAACTGGTAATATAAATTAATTAGCATTAGTAGAAAAATTATTATAAATTATAAATATCTATTGGAACTATAGAAATAAATGACTGAGTACAGTTAGATATTAGAAAGTTACATCTAAGGGATAGGCCACACTGCTGCGTTTTTTTGCATTTGCGCTTGTGATTTTACAAAATCATTGAAAACGCAGCAACGCAAAAAAACGCACGTTTTTCGGTGCGTTTGCGATTGCGTTTTGCGTTCTGCATTTTTAATCGCAATCGCATGCGTTTTCCTATACTTATTGAAGAAATCGCAAGCGCAAACGCAAAAAAAAATCGCACATGAAATCGCATGCTATTGCGATTGCGTTTGCATTTGCGTTGCAGTGTGGCCCGTGCCCTAAATCTAATTTTAAACTTGTTACATTGAAAAATCAAACCTAAAAATTAAAATACTTACTGAGTGTAAAGATTTGTCTCAACTGTTCAAAGTCAACTGTGCGACTGATTTCTGTTTATCTCCACCCCTTATTATCATAACAGCTGGACAGCTATGACATCATAGTTACCATAGAAACAGCTTTACCCAATCACAGTAAATAACAAGAGCCAGATAATGGACAGTATTTCTAGTTACCCTTGGTTTTGTAATGATATTATTTATATCATTTAATGCACACTAAAATAATACAGCTCCATTTCATTCCATGTTTAAACAAAATGTCACTGTACTTGCCCTTTAAGATGGTGGAACTGAACTTTGTCCAATCAAGTATTTGCTCCCCCGTATGAGTTAAAGTTCCTTCTCTTTCTATTATTAAATGGCTTTATAAACTGTACTAGATTTCTGGTCATTGGTGTGTGGAGATATTTATTGTCAAACTTTATCGTAAACAGACAAACGTGTCCGACTGTTTGCGATGGGCTAATAACATAGAGAGATATACGGATCTTTGGGCCATATTTATAAAGGCGCGGTATTGCTTTTTAACGATCGGTTTAATGATTCATTAGTTCACAATCAGTTTAACAATCAAATTACGCTCTAAAACAAGTCAACAAGTCAAATTACGCTCTAAAAGGAACAGTATAGTTTCCTACCTTCAAACTTTAATTAGCAGGGAGATAGGATTTTGTATTCCTACTGTCTATTGTGCAGCTGATGGATCTGAATGGAGGGAGGGGGAGGGGGAAATGGGTTCCACAGAGCATGTGTGAGTCCTCAGGGAGGACAGGGAAGAGGCAGAACCCTTCTCAAACACAGACAGCTCCTACTCTTCACTTTCCTGGACCTGCAAGAGAACCATAAGGAGCAGAGATGTAAGGTAAGGATTTTTTTAACACTACACAGTGGGGCCAGTACTGGGGTTAAATTTTAGTTTAGGGGGTTTTGCTACTTAAGTTTGTTATCCACCAAAACTCCATGATCATTTTGCAACATTCACTTAAAAAAAACCTGAACATTTATATTTTTACATACTGCAGAATTTCTGATGCTTTTTATTACAAATCTAACTTGGCGTTTGGGGGTGGGTAGGGGTACCCTACACGACAGGAATTGCATTTAAAGATAGTGGGGGAGACAATCATCATCAAATAAAGGAATGAAGACGAGTCTCAGGCAGTGCTAAAAAACTGCATCAAACTTTTATTGTGCAAAACAGCAACATGTTTCGGCCTGGTGAGACAATCATGTAGGGATCTGGAGAGTGGACGGGAGGGGTGAAAGGGCTCCACTGTGCATGTCAGAGTCCTCAGTGAGTACAAGGAGGAAGCAGGGACCGGATGACACACAGACAGATCCTACTCTTAACTTTCTGGGACTTTGAACAGGCACTGCAGTTGAACCATAAGGAGCAGAGATGTAAGGTAAGAATTGTTTTAAACTACACAGTGGGGCCAATAGTGGGTTAAATATTAATTTTGGGGGTGGATATGCCCTTTAAGTCCAAAATGCATCACCTTCCATTTATCAATATTGAATTTCATCTGCCACTTAGCAGCCCAATGTGACAATCTATCTAGATTCCCCTGTAACGATTGCATATCCTCTGAAGTTTTTAATGGTCGACAAAGTTTTGTGTCGTCAGCAAACACAGAAACCTTGCTGACAATACCCACTTCCAAATCATTAATAAATAGATTAAATAGAAGCAGCCTCAACACAGAACCCCACTGGGTAACAGGAACCATAAGAAAGAAGGTAGAATATTGAAGTTCATCTGATTAATTAGTTGATTTGGATAACAATTCCAAGAAGGTAAATCGGACCAGAAGAAATAGAGGGGGGATAGTTTCACTATTCAGCAGTAAGAATGGAAAGCTTGTCTACAAAGTCAGTATTGATGAAGATTTCACAAGCTCCAAAGCCAAAGATAGGGTCAACTTTAACTTGTGTTCTGAGAAACTGCGAGACAGGTGGAATGGTAAGTAAATGCCCTGAAATAAAGAATCATCAGGGTTATTCAATAAAAGTTCTTATCGTTTAAAATGGTGCTAATTTTGCCCCAACCAATCAGATCTTATTTAACTTTTGTAAGCTTACATCTGATTGGTTGGGGCAAAATTAGCACCATTTTAAACGATAAGAACTTTTATTGAATCTCCCTGAAAACGCTCCAAATTCTTTTGAGACAACTGTTTTACCTTGAGGATGGAAAGGACAAGAAACATAGTCCTAGCCTTCTTCAATGGGATCCATCCTCTCAGGGACATATCTACCATGAGGCAGAGTGAGTCTTTTGTCTAAGGCGGCCCCCTTTCAATGAAGATGAAAGGAGGCATACAGGCAGTGGGGGGTTTTAGTTTCCCTGATAACAGATATGATGTTGTTGAAATCCTTTTATATGAATAGGTTAGCTTTAGATAGTTAGGTTAGTTAGGGCCCTGCTGAAAGTGTCTACCTTGACGTGGTGGCAGGCTTACAAATCTTTTGGCTACAATCTTTTATACTACAGAAAGTGTGGCATTTCTAATGTATTGTAACAGTTGAACCAAAATGTATAACACAGGCTATAAAATTAGTTATTTTGATTTGATCAATAAGAAGCTGAATGGAGGAATATGGTAGTGGGAACACCAGCTGTTTGAGAAAGGGATGTAACACCTGTTTCTAATAATTTACATTATTGCTAAATTTTCTACTGAACCCAAGGTGTCGGTAGTTTTAAGAGGTTCTAGATGTGTATATGAAAGGTTATTATAAAAGACTGGATAACTTTGCATCCAGTTCAGACGTGTATATAAGACCAAATGGCTCAGATTGTATCATCGTTACTCATAATGTCATTAAAGTCCCTAATTAGCGATGATGAGAGAAGATCGTTACGTGTTAAGCTTTTTGCTCGATCCACAGCCAGTGAGTCATTAGCAACAATGCGAATCAGATTTCATGGACCAAATATCCAAGTTGTGATATCAGGTGAAACTAGATCCATCTGGAAGCGGCTGGGACCCTGTAGTTCTGATACCATCAGTATGACTCAAGAAGTTTTATTGCCAACTTATGGGTCGATGGGACAAGTTCTGTACACATTTGTGTACCTGTGTATGGACAAATTGTACTGCTCCAACCAACCATCAAAATAAACACGATTTGCTCACAGTCTGTAGATTCTTTATGCACTTAATTCATCTGAAAAATAAAGTAGAAAGAATTTATTACTACACTACTAATAAAGCCAGAGAACCGACTATACCTACTGTATCATTGTGACTGTGTATCCCACCCCTCTCCACCTGTACAGAAAGTACCTTCCCCACATAGCCAGGGAACCGACTGTACCTACTGTACTGGGAGGAAGTGACTGTGTATCCCACCCCTCTCCACCTGTACAGAAAGTACCTTCCCCACATAGCCAGGGAACCGACTGTACCTACTGTACTGGGAGGAAGTGACTGTGTATCCCACCCCTCTCCACCTGTACAGAAAGTACCTTCCCCACATAGCCAGGGAACCGACTGTACCTACTGTACTGGGAGGAAGTGACTGTGTATCCCACCTCTCCACCTGTACAGAAAGTACCTTCCCCACATAGCCAGGGAACCGACTGTACCTACTGTACTGGGGAGGAGTGACTGTGTATCTCCATCCTCTCCATCTGTACAGAAAGTACCTTCCCCAGATAGCAGGGAACCGACTGTACCTACTGTACTGGGAGGAAGTGACTGTGTATCCCATCCCTCTCCACCTGTACAGAAAGTACCTTCCCCACATAGCCAGGGAACCGACTGTACCTACTGTACTGGGAGGAAGTGACTGTGTATCCCACCCTCTCCACCTGTACAGAAGTACCTTCCCCAGATAGCCAGGGAACCGACTGTACCTACTGTACTGGGAGGAAGTGACTGTGTATCCCACCCCTCTCCACCTGTACAGAAAGTACCTTCCCCACATAGCCAGGGAACTGACTGTACCTACTGTACTGGAGGAAGTGACTGTGTATCTCCATCCCTCTCCATCACAGAAAGTACCTTCCCCAGATAGCCAGGGAACTGACTGTACCTACTGTACTGGAGGAAGTGACTGTGTATCCCACATCCTCTCCACCTGTACAGAAAGTACCTTCCCCAAATAGCCAGGGAACGACTGTACCTACTGTACTGGAGAGAAGTGACTGTGTATCCCACCCCTCTCCACCTGTAAGAAAGTACCTTCCCAGATAGCCAGGGAACGACTGTACCTACTGTACTGGGAGGAAGTACTGTGTATCCCCCCCTCTCCACCTGTACAGAAAGTACCTTCCCCATAGCCAGGGAACGACTGTACCTACTGTACTGGGAGGAAGTGACTGTGTATCCCATCCCTCTCCACCTGTACAGAAAGTACCTTCCCCAGATAGCCAGGGAACGACTGTACCTACTGTACTGGGAGGAAGTGACTGTGTATCCCACACCTCCCACCTGTACAGAAGTACCTTACCAAATAGCCAGGGAACTGACTGTACCTACTGTACTGGGGGAAGTGACTGTGTATCCCACCCTCTCCACCTGTACAGAAGTACCTTCCCCAATAGCCAGGGAACTGACTGTACCTACTGTACTGGGAGAAGTGACTGTGTATCCCAACCCTCTCCACCTGTATAGAAGTACCTTCCCCAATAGCCAGGGAACCACTGTACCTACTGTACTGGGAGGAAGTACTGTGTATCCACTCCTCCTCCATGTATCAGAAAGTACCTTCCCCAGATAGCCAGGGAACGACTGTACCTACTGTACTGGGAGGAAGTGACTGTGTATCCCATCCCTCTCCACGTACATGTAAAAGTACCTCCCCAGATAGCCAGGGAACCGACTGTACCTACTGTACTGGGAGGAAGTGACTGTGTATCCCATCCCTCTCCACCTGTACAGAAAGTACCTTCCCCAGATACCCAGGGAACCGACTGTACCTACTGTACTGGGAGGAAGTGACTGTGTATCCCATCCCTCTCCATCTGTACAGAAAGTACCTTCCCCAGATACCAGGGAACTGACTGTACCTACTGTACTGGGAGGAAATGACTGTGTATCCCACCCCTCTCCACCTGTACAGAAAGTACCTTCCCCAAATAGCCAGGGAACCAACTGTACCTACTGTACTGGTAGAAGTGATTATGTATCCCCATATCTCTCCACCTGTACAGAAAGTACCTTCCCCAGATAGCCTGGGAACAGACTGTACCTACTATACTGGTAGGAAGTGACTGTGTATCCCATACTCTCCACCTGTATAGAAAGTACCTTCCCCAGATAGCCAGGGAACTGACTGTACCTACTGTACTGGGAGGAAGTGACTGTGTATCCCATACCACCCTCTCCACTGAACAGAAAGACCTTCCCCAGATAGCCAGGGAACAGACTGTACCTACTGTACTGGTAGGAAGTGATGATGTGTATCCCATCCCTCTCCACCTGTATGAAAGACTACTTCCCCAGATAGCCAGGGAACAGACTGTACCTACTGTACTGGGAGGAAGTGACTGTGTATCCCACCCCTCTCCACCTGTACATAAAGTACCTTCCCCAGATAGCCAGGGAACCGACTGTACCTACTGTACTGGGAGGAAGTGACTGTGTATCCCATCCCTCTCCACCTGTACAGAAAGTACCTTCCCCAGATAGCCAGGGAACCGACTGTACCTACTGTACTGGAGGAGTGACTGTGTATCCCATCCTCTCCACCTGTACAGAAAGTACCTTCCCAGATAGCCAGGAAGAACCGACTGTACCTACTGTACTGGGAGGAAGTGACTGTGTATCCCATCCCTCTCCACCTGTACAAAAGTACCTTCCCCAGATAGCCAGGAACCGACTGTACCTACTGTACTGGGGAGTGGAGTGACTGTGTATACCATCCCCTCTCCACTGTACAGAAATACCTTCCCCAGATAACCAGGGAACTGACTGTACCTACTGTACTGGGAGGAAAGTGACTGTGTATCCCATCCCTCTCCACCTGTACAGAAAGTACCTTCCCAGATACCAGGGAACCGACTGTACCTACTGTACTGGGAGGAAGTGACTGTGTATCATCCCTCTTCCATCTGTACAGAAGATACCTTCCCAAAGAGCACGGGAACCAACTGTACCTACTATACTGGTAGGAAGTGATTATGTATCCCATATCTCTCCACCTGTACAGAAAGTACCTTCCCCAGATAGCCAGGGAACAGACTGTACCTACTATACTGGTAGGAAGTGACTGTGTATCCCATATCTCTCCACCTGTATAGAAAGTACCTTCCCCGATAGCCAGGGAACTGAACTGTACCTACTGTACTGGGAGGAAGTGACTGTGTATCCCATCCCTCTCCACCTGTACAGAAAGTACCTTCCCCAGATAGCCAGGGAACAGACTGTACCTACTGTACTGGGAGGAAGTGACTGTGTATCCCACCCCTCTTCACCTGTATAGAAAGTACCTTCCCCAGATAGCCAGGGAACAGACTGTACCTACTGTACTAGGAGGAAGTGACTGGGTATCCCATATCTCTCCACCTGTATAGAAAGTACCTTCCCCAGATAGCCAGGAAACCAACTGTACCTACTATACTGGGAGGAAGTGACTGTGTATCCCACCCTCTTCACCTGTATAGAAAGTACCGTCCCCAGATAGCCAGGGAACAGACTGTACCTACTGTACTAGGAGGAAGTGACTGTGTATCCCATATCTCTCACCTGTATAGAAAGTACCTTCCCCAGATAGCCAGGAAACTGACTGAACCTACTGTACTGGGAGGAAGTGACTGTGTATCCCACCCCTCTCCACCTGTAAAGAAAGTACCTTCCCCAGATAGCCAGGGAACAGACTGTACCTACTATACTGGTAGGAAGTGACTGTGTATCCCATATCTCTTCACCTGTATAGAAAGTACCTTCCCCAGATAGCCAGGGAACTGACTGTACCTACTGTACTGGGAGGAAGTGACTGTGTATCCCATCCCTCTCCACCTGTACAGAAAGTACCTTCCCCAGATAGCCAGAACAGACTGTACCTACTATACTGGTAGGAAGTGACTGTGTATCCATATCTCTCCACTGTATAGAAAGTACCTTCCCCAGATAGCCAGGGAACAGACTGTACCTACTATACTGGGAGGAAGTGACTGTGTATCCCATCCCTCTCCACCTGTACAGAAAGTACCTTCCCCAGATAGCCAGGAACCGACTGACCTAGTACTGGGAGGAAGTGAGACTGTGTATCCACCCCTCTTCACCTGTATAGAAGTACCTTCCCCAGATAGCCAGGGAAACGACTGGACCTACGTACTGGGAGGAAGTGACTGTGTATCCCATATCCTCTCCACTGTATAGAAAGTACCTTCCCCAGATAGCCAGGGAAGACTGTACCTACGTAATAGGAGGAAGTGACTGTGTATCCCATCCCTCTCCACCTGTACAGAAAGTACCTTCCCCAGATAAGCCAGGAACTGACTGTACCTACTGTACTGGGGGAAATGACTGTGTATCCATCCCTCTCCATCTGTACAGAAAGTACCTTCCCCAGATAGCAGCCAGGGAACTGACTGTACCTACTGTACTGGGAGGAAGTGACTGTGTATCCCATCCCTCTCCACCTGTACAGAAAGTACCTTCCTAGATAGCCGGGAACTGACTGTACCTACTGTACTGGGAGGAAGTGACTGTGTATCCCATCCCTCTCCACCTGTACAGAAAGTACCTTCCCCAGATACCCAGGACGACTGTACCTACTGTACGGAGGAAAGTGACTGTGTTCCATCCTCTCCCACTGATCAGAAAGTACCTTCCCCAGACAGCCAGGGAACGACTGTACCTACTGTACTGGAGGAAGTGACTGTGTATCCCATCCCTCTCCACCTGTACAGAAAGTACCTTCCCCAGATAGCCAGGGAACCGACTGTACCTACTGTACTGGGAGGAAGTGACTGTGTATCCATCCCTCTCCACCTGTACGAAAGTACCTCCCCAGATAGCCAGGGAACTGACTGTACCTACTGTACTGGGAGGAAGTGACTGTGTATCCCACCCCTCTCCACCTGTACAGAAAGTACCTTCCCCAGATAGCCAGGGAACTGACTGTACCTACTGTACTGGGAGGAAGTGACTGTGTATCCCATCCCTCTCACCTGTACAGAAGGTACCTTCCCCAGATAGCCAGGGAACTGACTGTACACTGTACTGGAGGAAGTGACTGTGTATCCCATCCCTCTCCACTTGTACAGAAAGGACCTTCCCCAGATAGCCAGGGAACTGACTGTACCTACTGTACTGGGAGGAAGTGAATGTGTATCCATCCCTCTCTCATCTGTACAGAAAGTACCTTCCCCAGATAGCCAGGGAACGACTGTACCTACGTACTGGGAGGAAGTGACTGTGTATCCCATCCCTCTCCATCTGTACAGAAAGTACCTTCCCAGATAGCCAGGGAACTGACTGTACCTACTGTACTGGGGAGGAAGTGACTGTGTATCCCACCCCTCTTCACCTGTACAGAAAGTACCTTCCCCAGATAGCCAGGACGAACTGACTGTACCTACTGTACTGGGAGGAAGGTGACGTGATCCCATCCCTCTCCACCTGTACGAAAGTACCTTCCCCAGATAGCCAGTGAACTGACTGTACCTACTGTACTGAGAGAAGTGACTGTGTATCCCCATCCCTCTCCATCTGTACAGAAAGTACCTTCCCCAGATGACAGGGAACTGACGTGTACCTACTGTACTGGGAGGAAGTGACGTTGTATCCCATCCTCTCCACCTGTACAGAAAGTACCTCCCCAGATAGCCCGGAACTGACTGTACTTAGTACTGGAGGAAGTGACTGTGTATCCCATCCCTCTCCATCTGAAACGAAAGTACCTTCCCCAGATAGCCAGGGAACTGACTGTACCTACTGTACTGGGAGGAAGTGACTGTGTATCCCATCCCTCTCCACCTGTACAGAAAGTACCTTCCCCAGATAGCCAGGGAACTGACTGATCCTACTGTATGAGGAGGAAGTGACTGTGTATCCCATCCCTCTCCACCTGTACAGAAAGTACCTTCCCCAGATAGCCAGGGAACGACTGTACCTACTGTACTGGGAGGAAGTGACTGTGTATCCCATCCCTCTCCATCTGTACAGAAAGTACCTTCCCCAGATAGCCGGGAACTGACTGTACCTACTGTCTGGGAGGAAGTGACTGTGTATCCCACCCCTCCACCTGTAGAAAGTACCTTCCCCAGATAACGGGAACGACTGTACCTACTGTACGGGAGGAAGGTGTCTGGTATCCCATCCTCTCCATCTGTATAGAAAGTACCTTCCCAGATAGCCAGGGAACTGACTAATTACTGTACTGGGAAGGAAGTGACTGTGTATCCCCATCCCTCTCCACCTGTACAGAAAGTACCTTCCCCAGATAGCCAAGAAACTGACTATACCTAATGTACTGGGAGGAAGTGACTGTGTATCCCATCCTCTCCACCTGTACAGAAAGTACCTTCCCCAGATAGCCAGGGAACTGACTGTACCTACTGTACTGGGAGGAGTGACTGTGTATCCCATCCCTCTCCACCTGTACTGAAAGTACCTTCCCCAGATAGCCAGGAACTGACTGTACCTACTGTACTGGGAGGAAGTGACTGTGTATCCCCATCCCTCCTCACTGTATGAAGAAAGTACCTTCCCCAGATAGCCAGGGAACTGACTACTACTGTATCAGGAGGAAGTGACTGTGATCCCCATCCCTCTCCATCTGTACAGAAAGTACCTTCCCCAGATAGCCAAGGAACTGACTGTACCTACTGTACTGGGAGAAGTGACCGTGTATCCCCATCCCTCCCACTGTACAGAAAGTACCTCCCCAGATAGCCAGGGAAACTGACTGTACTACTGTAATGGGAGGAAGTGACTGTGTATCCCCATCCCTCTCCACCTGTATAGAAAGTACCTTCCCCACATAGCCAGGGAACTGACTACCTACTGTACTGGGAGGAAGTGACTGTGTATCCCATCCTCTCCCACTGTACAGAAAGTACCTTCCCAGATAGCCAGGGAACTGACTGTACTACGGTACTGGGAGGAAGTGACTGTGTATCCATCCCTCTCCACCTGTACAGAAAGTACCTTCCCCAGATAGCCAGGGAACCGATGTACCTACTGTAATGGGAGGAAGTGACTGTGTATCCCATCCCTCTCCACCTGTACAGAAAGTACCTTCCCCAGATAGCCAGGGAACGACTGTACCTACTGTACTGGGAGGAAGTGTCTGTGTATCCCATCCCTCTCCACCTGTACAGAAAGTTCCTTCCCCAGATAGCCAGGGAACGACTGTACCTACTGTACTGGGAGAAGAGTGACTGTGTATCCCATCCCTCTCACCTGTACAGAAAGTACTTCCCCAGATAGCCAGGGAACTGACTGTACCTACTGTAATGGAGGGAAGTGACTGTGTATCCCATCCCTCTCCACCTGTACAGAAAGTACCTTCCCCAGATAGCCAGGGAACTGACTGTACCTACTGTACTGGGAGGAAGTGACTGTGTATCCCATCCCTTCCACCTGTATAGAAAGTACTTCCCCAGATAGCAGGGAACTGACTGTACCTACTGTACTGGGAGGAAGTGACTGTGTATCCCATCCCTCTCCATCTGTACAGAAAGTACCTTCCCCAGATAGCCAGGGAAATGTACCTACTGTACTGGGAGGAAGTGTCGTGTATCCCATCCCTCTCCACCTGTAAGAAAGTACCTTCCCCAGATACCAGGGAACCGACTGTACCTACTGTACTGGGAGGAAGGGACTGGTATCCCCATCCCTCTCACCTGTATAGAAAAGTACCTTCCCCAGATAGCCAGGGAACCGACTGTACCTACTGTACTGGAGGAAGTGACTGTGTATCCCCATCCTCTCCAACTGTAGAGAAAGTACTTCCCCAGATAGCCGGGGAACTGACTGTACCTACTGTACTGGGAGGAATGACTGTGTATCCCATCCTCTCCATCTGTACAGAAAGTACCTTCCCCAGATAGCAGGGAACTGACTGTACCTACTGTACTGGGAGGAAGTGACGTGTATCCCATCCCCTCCACCTGTAGAAAGTACCTTCCCCAGATAGCCAGGGAACTGACTGTACCTACTGTACTGGGAGGAAGTGACTGTGTATCTCCATCCCTCCACCTGTACACGAAAGTACCTTCCCCAGATAGCCAGGGAACTGACTGTACCTACTGGACTGGGAGGAAGTGACCGGTACCATCCCTCTCCACCTGTACAGAAAGTACCTTCCCCAGATAGCCAGGGAACTGACTGTACCCACTGTACTGGGAGGAAGTGTCTGTGTATCCCATCCCTCTCCACCTGTATAGAAAGTACCTTCCCCAGATACCCAGGGAACCGACTGTACCTACTGTACTGGGAGGAAGTGACTGTGTATCCCACCCCTCTCCACCTGTACAGAAAGTACCTTCCCCAGATAGCCAGGGAACCGACTGTACCTACTGTACTGGGAGGAAGTGACTGTGTATCCCACCCCTCTCCACCTGTACAGAAAGTACCTTCCCCAGATAGCCAGGGAACCGACTGTACCTACTGTACTGGGAGGAAGTGACTGTGTATCCCATCCCTCTCCACCTGTACAGAAAGTACCTTCCCCAGATAGCCAGGGAACTGACTGTACCTACTGTATTTCTGTGGTTGGGTTTATGTCTGGTGCACCGGGTCTCGAGGGATGCTGGGATTTGTAGTCAGCAATAAGACTTAAATTAAAGAAAGTTCAACATTTCCTTAGAGCTGGAAATCTGAAAGAAACAAAGAAATTGTTTTTGTTATTTGAGATCCCAACCTTAATGCCTTGATGTGATTTTCCTGACGCGCTGTCCCTTTAAGGACTTGGTAATTAACTCCAAAATAAACAGAAAACAAAGGGGGCAGATAAGAGGCCCAGTAAAGGTGGCGACACATAGCTTTCCCTATAGGAACGTCTTAATTAATGCTGGTGAATATAGTAATAATCCCCTGATATTCTGTAATATGAAGAATAATAATAGATGCTGATGCAATGGGAGTTTGTCTGTGTTAATTTGCAGCGACCAATCAGAATTTAGCTTTTTACTGGGTTCCTTCAGTTAGATTATATCCGATTGGCTGCTGTAGATTAATTGCACAGGAAATCAGCCCCATAAATATCCTATAATAACATTCCAGTGATTGTATCCTGTAGTAATAATAAGAGTAACGGGCCACGAGTATTATTTCCCACTTCCCTTCCTCAATGTCACAACATCATTAATGTGTTTGATACTTTCTTTGGTTTTGCAGAAATTTAACAGCGATAAAAGGGGCCGCCCGGAAGGTCCCCGGCGAATCTGAGCCATGTTAATGTGCAGGTGCAGGGGGTCTAAGGACGGAGTGTGGAAAGAAACTCTTTAAACTTCTCCAGGCACAGTACAAGGCAGCAGAGGGTTCGTGTCTGTCATCGAGGTCGCTTGCTCGGCATCGCTAAAGGGGAACGGACATGCTCGAATTCTCAGCCTTCTGCCAGCAAACCTATTGGCATGAGGCCCACTCAGAAGACGGGGCAGGCAGATTGGCGCCTCCAATACTTAAAACAATATTTAATGTTCTACATCATAGTAGGTCGGGGGATTAGCTTACAAATCCATGGAACAGCAGATTACAGGGCGGGTAGTTCATTCCACTACAGGCAACCGAGAGAGAAGTGCAGGGCGAGTTTCACACAGGAATGGGGCCCCACGGTCTAGGGGACACACTTCGCTTACCGGTCTATGTGTAGACAGGGGCCCTATGGGCTGTTCAGCCTAGGGGCCCACAAGTTTGGGTATGAAAAGGCCTTACCCAGCATTAAAGCCCCTAAAACAACCAAGAAGCAACATGGGGTCTGATGGGTTTCTAGGGGTTATTATCAAACTTCCAGGGGCATCAATTGTTTATAGACGTGGAAGGTTCAGATGGTTTGGAGGCTCAGGGTCATACATGACCAACATCTGTTTTATATGCATGACGCATTGTTGGATCTTGCCACATCAATGAACTACATATGAACAAACGGCCACACATGTGCGATTGTCAGCCATAATGGTCATGCATCGGCCACTTGCCCCCCACGCACATTGCACATGTGTATAGAGCTTCCCTTTCAGTATTGACAGGTTAAACTTGCAGCTGTAACACTAAGGCACCACAGGGGAAAACTAATCACAAACGGCTGAGAAATGAACTGCAAATATTTTTCCGTATTGGGTTCCCCTTTGTTTTTGCAGATTGTGCGTAATTTCTCTACTGCGGGGATTATTGTGTCACTTCATTTTTTATTTACACACATGGTGTTTGTAGGTTCACAAAAGTCTATAAGTCCGATACTGCGCCCAACGGCCAATAAAAGAGAGGGCAACATGTGGTCGGGCATGGTTTGTAGATCTGTTTGGAGTGTACGGGGCTCAGCTCCTCTGGTTTGGTTAGAACATTGCAGTGTGTAACACATTAACAGGGACATAAATGGCAACTAACGGTGCCCATACACCTTGTCGATGCCAGTCTGATCTGAGTATCGGCACGGTATGGGGGCAAAAAACATCAGACAACAAAGATGAAGAATGTCCGCCGTGGGCAACGCTGGCAGTTGTTCTGAAAGGAACATTTTCATTGGCCGGTATTGACACCCTCCATTATAGTATAGTAGTGGCACCACGCAGTTACTGTCATATACCAATGGGATCGTATTCGCATGTGTATTGGCACCGTAAACATCTAAATGACCCCGAAGTGGTTGTATAATCCCTAACCCCCCCCCCCCCCTATACACGGGATTGTCATTTTCATTGATCCAATAGATTTGATCTCTCAAAATATCGGTCCCGTGAATTCCGTTTTTCAGATCGCCAATGTCGAGCTGTTTCCCGAAGATCGGGCCAGACGGAAGATCTTCTGCCAAACCCATGCTCAGTGCCCAACTATCTGCAGATTTCAAGGGGAAATATGCGAAAAGCTCTAAAGGCTCAAAATGGGGAACTTCCAACGGTTCTTCAGATTACTGATCATTCCTTTCAGTCGGAAATCCGATCGGAAGAACATCTGCCTGTGTATGGCCAGATTAACTGGCAGAGATGGACAATAGGGCCAGAACATTCCTCTGTGGATAATCCGTACTTCTAGTCATCTGCGTCTGTGTGATATAAGGGGCGTATTTATAATTCCACAACAAATGTATCCTCCGTCCTACAAAATCAGCTGATAAGATCCTATGTAGGGACCAGAGAGGACCCTTAGTCTGCTAGATAAGAGGGGCAATGGGATATCACATTTCCTTGGGGGGGGGTCCTAATAGGAAACGTTCCGGGCTCTGTAATTCTATATATCAAATGGTTACAGATAAATATCCCAAACATGTTAGAGCTGGGAAATCTCCCAAACTGCCTTTCTATTCCCAGCGCCTCTCACCACCATGTGACAGCTGGACAAGGGCCAATTTTAGACAAGTTGGTGGTCTGGTGGTCATCTCACTTATTAAGGGATGATAGGACCCTGTAGACGATATATAGAGAGGCACTGATACTGCAGGTCACGTTAATATGAAATAATCGGCCCTGTGTGTGTCGGAGACGTTTACTGACCCGTGGGGGCGTAACTAGAAATTACAGGGACCCCCAGCAAACCTCTAATGAGGCCTTTCCCTGCTTTATATACAGCGGATGCCTGGGGGGACTAAATATGTCTGAAGAAGAGTAAAGTTGGCCATACAGTATGATAGGTTTGATCAAGCATCAAATGTCCAGTACGTTTATGGCCAGAACAAGATGGGGGTCACCTAGCTTTCTCAGAGGCCTCTCAATTGGTAGCTCCACCTCTGCTGCTTACCTGGGAATATCAACATAACAGAGTACAACAACCAATTAGATTCCTGTATTCGTTACAGGGAAATAAAACCTAATCCTTATCGGAAATCCATCTCTCTACCCATATATACTGGGGGTTATTCAATAAAAGTTCTTATCGCTTAAAATGGTGCTAATTTTGCCCCAACCAATCAGATGTTAGCTTTCAAATGTTACATAAGTTCTGATTGGTTGGGGCAAAATTAGCACCATTTTAAACGATAAGGCACCATTTTAAACGATAAGAACTTTTATTGAATAACCCTGACTGTTTTTAAACCATCTAACACTATTTTTTATTTTTAGAAACTCATCCAGCTTTCTTTTTTATCCAATGAACCTGCCATCATCTCGTCCAATGGAAGACAGTTCCATAGTTTTACCGTTCTCACAGTAAAAAAAAAACCTTTCTGAACTTGAAGACTACCAGGAGGATTCAATAAAAGTTCTTATTGTTAAAAATGGTGCTAATTTTGCCCCAACCAATTTGATATTATATAACATTTGAAATCTAACATCTGATTGGTTGGGGCAAAATTAGCACCATTTTTAATTATTAAAATTCTAATGTCCTCTGACATGTTCTCTTGGAGAACAATGCCCCAGATAGTTTATCCCCATGCAAGCTCCTTTTCTCCAGTGTACATTAGTGCAATTTATCCAATCTGTCTTTCTATTCAAGCTCCCTCAATCCCCTTATTAATTTAATTGCCATTCTCTGAACCCTTTCCATTTCAAAGATGTCCTTTTTGTACACAGGATTCCAAAATTGCACTGCATATTCCAAATGAGGCCTTACCAATGCTTTGTAAAGAGGTAGAACATTTTCCTCCCTTGAATCCATACCTCTCTTTATACAAGACAATACCATGCTGGCTCTGGCTGTTGCCGCCTGGCACTGCTTGCTACCTTTAAGTTTGTTATCCACCAAAACTCCAAGATCCCTTTCCAACAGGGATTCACTTAACACAGACCATTTATAGTATAAGTAGCACAAGTTTACAGATGGACAAAACTCTGAAGTTTAGTTTGGTTTTCGGATTTAGGGATCTCGGGAAAAACCCAAAGATCCGAAAATTGGAAAATGGAATCTACTTTCGAGGGTTTGTAACATATTTTTGAGGGTTATCGAACGTTCAAGGTTATTTTGATAGCCCTCGAAAATACGTTCCGAAGTCCCGAAATCCAAGCAATCAGCCAGGTTTCGGACAAACCGTTCGGATTTCGGAAGCGAGGGGTTCCGTGTTGGATCAACCCGGATCCCATCTCTATACAAGGATTTTTAGGCCCAAAATGCATCACCTTACATTTATCAACATTGAATTTCATCTGCCACTTAGCAGCCCAATGTGATAATCTATCTAGATCCCCTGTAACAATTGCACATCCTTTGAAGTTTTTAATGGTCGACAAAGTTTTGTGTCGTCAGCAAACACAGAAACCTTGCTGACAATACCCACTTCCAAATCATTAATAAATAGATTAAATAGAAGCGGCCCCAACACAGAACCCTGTGGCCCCCACTTTAGTCCATAATGATGAAGCCCCATTAACAACTACTCTCTGCATCCTATTCATTAACCAATATTCTATCCATGTACAAACGTCATTTTATTAGGGTCTCTCATTTTCTTGCCATGCACGTGAACCATATCAGGGAAATGACATCTGATCCGATGGGCTTCTCAGCAAAGTGTGGACTGAAAATGTAACTGCATAGTCTACAGTGGGCCCTGGGCTTTACAACAACCTATTGGCTTGTTGGCTTTCCAGAAATTTAGTTTCCTTTTCTCCCATTATATTGATTCCGAACATCCTGACCTGATAACCCAATGTCCAAGTCCCTCTGTATTAAAGATACATCACTTGGTGTATCATTGGAGACTTGAACAGACAGACTGATCCATCCATTCTTAGCTCTGGGCCCCCCACTCGCCCAGTGAAGGCAGTTAAGGTATCACCTTTACATTCTGGGTAATAGGGAAATGGATGATAAATGGTTTTAATGTCAACGTAAAGAAAAAAGGCGTCTAAAGCCTCATTGTATCTTCTTTATTGCGTTGACCCTTGACCCTCAGTGTTGTGATGAGCCAACCAGGTGGGCCCAGGACGGAGTCTGCAGATCCCATTTAGAGCAGAGCAGCACATGTACCACACAGAGAGGAACAGGTGCAGCCTCAGTTACCAGCCCAGCAGGTGTCAATGGAACAGGGACGTGTTTGGAGAACAGAACAGTAAAAGTCATTTAGCAAAGGATTGTCCTTTGTGTAACCAGAGATGGAGGAAAGATGGTCCAGTGCAGCCAAACCCTACAACAACCAATAAGGAATCTCCACGTATAAGGAATCCACGCACACTGATTGGAGGGTGACAATTTACAGTTATACCAGCTAAAGGTGTTGTGATGGTTTAGCCAATCAGAAAGCACCATGAATGATAACCATTGCAAGGACATGTAATGTTACATTGTAACCCAACGGAATTGTATTGATCTAATTGTCATCACAGATCCAATAAATGAATTTCAGGACAGTTAAAGTCTTTGGACATCATGTTTCTCCTCTATCCAGCAGGGGCCAACCCTAGTTCGGGGACCAAATGATACATTTGCTGATTGTGTGCACTGGGCAGTGAGAGATCTGTGTGTGTTTGTGTTTCTTTGTGCATATGTGTCTGTATAGTTTATTCACCTGGATATTGTGGGTACATCAGATGGTTACAAAGTGAAAGCAAAGTGTCAGTAACACACAGACCCAGAGCTTGGGTTGGGAGCGGCCAAAAGGCCGACCAAGCTGTGAGGTGTCGGTTTTCCTGGTACCAGCGACAGCTGCACCACAATCAGAAGCTGCAGAGAGAAAGGACCCGTGTGTGTGACTGTGTGTGTGTGAGTAGGCATATGTGTTTATCTGTGACAATTTCTAGGTGTGCTCTTGTGTGCACAAGTATGTGTATGCTACTGTGTGTAGGAGTGTGTAGCTATATATATATATGTGTGTCTGTGCTTGTGCGAGGTATGTGTGTGTGTTTAAGCATAGAAGTGTGTGCGTGTGTTTATATCTTTGGGGCATATTTATAAAAGTTCTTTACATTTTTACGTTATCGCCGCCTTTTTGCCAAATTTGGACCTTTCGCTCTTTATAAAGCAGCGATAACCAGTGGCGAACGGTCATTACCGCTACTTTTCGCTTTTCGCCGTACATCGCTACAGTAACCGCTCGATCGTATTTATAAAATGGCGAAAAATTTTATTTTTGCGTTAGGTTCAGCCATTCCAATTCGCCAAGTGTGAAGTGGCGAAAACGCGTAAGTGGCCATTTATTTAGCCTGCCAATGGGTCCATGGAGGGTGTCGGTACATTGTGGAGTGTTTCTCAATACTAATAAGTACTGGGGGGGTTAGACTATTTTCCAGCATTTACTGTAACACGATCTGAGATTTCGTTCTTTTAAGTTTTTTTTCTTCGCTTTTTTAAGATCTCAAAGTTTCAAAAATAAAGTTTCAAATAAGGGACATTTACATAAAGGGGCATTGCTTTCGCTTTTTTTGCCACCAGACATTTTTATTAATACGGCAAAAATAAGGCTCTTTGTCATTGCGATGTCCTGCGATAAATCCTGCGGTAAATAGCGATAGTTTATAAATATATCCCTAAGTGATGCCTGTGTATGTGTGTGCTTACAAATGTGCCTTGGCTTGTTGGTGTGTATATGTGTGTTTGTAGATATGTATGTGTGCAGGGCCACTTCTATCATTAGGCAGAGTGAGACATTTGTCTCTGCACTGAAGAAGAAAGGCAGCAGACAGGCAGTGGTAGAAAAAAACAAGTTTTTCCTTGACTGGTCAAGAAAAAAAAAAAATTCCCTAGTAAGAGATATGATGTTGTTAAAATCATTTTATATTGTTAGGTAAGCTTTAGTTAGTTTGTTAGGCTAGGTTAGACTAGTTGGGTTGAAAGAGTCTACCTTGATATGGTGGGGGGCTTACAAATCATTTTTTCTTTTACTACAGAAAGTATGGAATTTATAATGCAGAATCAAGGGCGGCATTCAAAAGTTTAGCTCAGGTAACAAAAAACCCTCGAAGTGCCCCTGTATGTGTGCTTGTGGGTCTCTTTGTAAGAATGTGTGTGTTTGTACATATGTAATTATGGGTGCTTGTGGGTCTCTTTGTAAGAATGTGTGTGTTTGTACATATGTACTGTATGTGTGCTTGTGGGTCTCTTTGTAAGAATGTGTGTGTTTGTACATAATGTACTGTTGTGTGCTTGTGGGTCTCTTTGTAAGAATGTGTGTGTTTGTACATATGTACAGTATGTGTGCTTGTGGCTATAGGTGTGTGTTTGTAGGTATGTGTGTTTGCTAGTGTGTGTGCATTTTAAAATGTTTGTTTCTAGATAAATCTGTGTGTTTTGTGTGTTTGTGAGTATATGTGTGTGTAGGACTGTATGTGTGTATTCATAATAACATATATATATGATATAATAATATTTAATAATTGGGGCATATAAGTCAGTTCGACATTTATACTGTTGGAGGACAAGTCAGTTCCGTGTTCCAATTTGAATTATGATGCAAACCTACTTTCCAAACCTGGTTTTCCTGACGACTTTCTATAGTTTCGGCACAGAAATTCAGATTTTCTGAACCAATACTATGTTCCAATCCGCGGACCCACAAGTGGAATAAACCCCAGAGGGTTCGTAAATCTCTATTTCTATTAATAATAATATGTTTCTCCCTTGAATCTATTCCCCTCCATTGAATCTATTCCCTCTTAATTCAGGACAATATCTTGCTAGCTCTAGGTGCTGCCTCCTGGCATTGTTTGCTACAATCATGTCTGGTATCTCCCAGAACCCCCAAATCTTTTCCAACAGAGATTTACTCTTATGTTCCGGGAAGATTTTATACCCAAAAAGCTTCACCCTCCCTTTATTTATGAGGGTTTACATCTGCCAGTTAAACCCACATTGCCGCAGTAACAAATAAGGTTCTCCCTGCACTCATCTTACCATCCACTGACAAATGTCCTACTGGAATGTGCTGAATTCTCCCTTTGCCTTTTCTCCTAGTGCTCAGGTTTCCATAAATATTGCCAATGACCTTTCACCGGCCTCGTACCAAGCGTAAGTCATTCTCCATATCTCTGACAAGATGATTCAGAAGGATATGATGTGTCCTGTATCCAGTTCTGAATCATAAGGAGATGGAGAAACCAGAGAGGCCTGAACCAATCACTGCCTGGCTATTTATAAGACATTGCTCGGTGCATGAGGAATTGTGTAAAGAAGAGAATGGATGGAAGGAAACTTCTGGACAATTTGTTTTCCATTGAGGGAAAACCATAGCCCACACCATAGCAGCACACGTGAGACAGGTTGAAAATTCAACTTGCAGCGTCTTCACTCAATTTATCTCTATGGCGGCGTGCTCCTAATAGTATAGACCTATTGACATGGGAGCAGAACCAGAGGTGACTTGATCCGTATGCTATTTGGTAGAACCACTCTACTAATCCCTCATTACAGAGGCCAGAAACAGACTATGTGCACATGATAAAGATTGTTAGAATGGACATTATATGACGGCCTCCCATTCTTGGTATGGGGATTGGTCAGTTGGGTTCCCATACATGGGATAATCACATCAGCCAATGCCAACATCCAATCATTTTCCGCCTGAACTGACTGACCACATGGCAGTAGTTGTCAGTATTGTGGCCTGTCAGTTTTGCCCCATACACGTTTCTGATAATAGGCAAAGATTGACAAGGTGTCTGGCCACCTACTGGTCTTTGTCTACAGATGGTATGCTTGGTGTAGGGGCAGGAGCAACCAGGAGACTGTTTTGGCTAACAATTATCTAAGCAAGGAAAAAAGTAGAGGAGCACACTACTATGGTGAATGCTTCTTTATTAGTGCAAAAACAACATTCACCATAGTAGTGTGCTCCTCTACTTTTTTCCTTGCTTGGATGTTGAAGCCCTGGAGGTAGGGGGCTGAGAGGATTGCACCTACCATATTTGTCTGGCCAAGGAGCCAACAGCGGTGTGCCATTGTGCATTCTTGGAATTGTGCTAACAATTATCTAGCATGTGTACAGAGCTTAAAGGGTAACCATACTAAAAAATGCACTTGCCTCATTTTAATCTATAAATTAATACATGTAAGTAGCCCTTACTCTGAGGTGCGTGTGTTGCCTTCAATCTAGTACGTGTTTTGCTCAGTATGCCCCCTCCTTCTCTTAACCAACTTCCTTCTGACCAGACTGTCAGGGCAAGCATGCTCAGTAATCACTATGAGGCAGCACTGGGAGAGGGAATTTCCCATCATGCAATTCTCTCATACCAACTGTTGCCATTCCAGTTTCAGCAAAACTGCACATAACAGAAGAGTTTATGATAATAAGGCAGTTGATTGACAGCTGGAATGTAAGATGGTTCAGATTGGATATCTAAATAAATAGGGGACAGGACAACAAAAATTGGTTTGGTGAGAGTTGTGAAGGATTATAGTTTCCAGTTAAGGGCAATTTCAGAAAAACAAAAAATAATTCAGTACTGGTGGCAGATGCGTTTTAAGACATTCAGAGGCCCTGAGCACTGAAAAGATTATAACTCTCCTTATACAGTATGCAAAATAAAAACAATTATAACAATGTTACCAACATGGGAAAATAATAGTGCAAACCCAATGCTAACCAATGTACTGTCGGGTCAGAAAAGGGTTTTCAGATCTTTTCATTTAGCAATGTATTAAATTTTGTAATGTTTTTTTTTTTTTTTGCACAAAAAATGTGCACCTTTTCAATTGTGGCTTTAAAGCAGAAAGTTTACAGCTTACCACTCGCGTATTTGCGATCAAAGGTCATGTTCAGCATCTCCCCATAAGTCACCTATGCCTTTAAGACTCACGGTCTTAAAGGGACACTAAACAGATTTTATGTATTTTGTCAAGTAAATAAATTCTGTATCTATTATTCACAGGGAGGGGAGAACACCGCAACACTTACCTTACCGGTGGGATTCACTCGCGAGTTGTGACTCCTTCTCAGCTGTCAGGCCGCTGTCCCAACTAAGCACCCTCTCTTTGCGCATGGGCCATACAAAAATGTCAGCTGAGAAGGTGAATCGCCATTAAGGTAAGCGTTTCACTGTTCCCGGGTGGGAATAAGCTTTCTCACCTTCCTGTGAATAATAGATACATATTTCATTAGCTTTAAAAATCCAGTTTAGTGTCCCCTTTAATCAATAAGAGGTGCAACTGCCTGAACTGTTAATTTGCCTCAACCAATCAATGTACCTTTAACTGGTCTACTACAGGTAGAAACATTTGTTAACATTTGAAAGACTTCTGCAGATTAAAACACAAGCCAAATGTTGCACCTTTTATTAAATAAGCCCTGAGTGTCACCCTGGTAGCTGCTGTAACCAATGCAGAAAGGGGGATCATTATTAGTGCCTCTGAGTGTTGGGTACACAATATATGGCATTAGTATATGGAGATTCCCAAGTAACACTCAGGTAACAGTACACTAACCGATCTAATATCAAGATTTAACATCAGGATTTAATATCGAGATTTAACATTGGGATTTAATATCGATTTACATTGGATTTAAATAAGATTTTATATTTGGATTTAACATGGGGATTTAATATCGAGATTTAATATTGGGATTTAACATTGGGATTTAACATTGGGATTTAATATTGAGATTTAATATTGGGATTTAACATTGGGATTTAATTGGGATTTAACATTGGGATTTAATATTGGGATTTAATATTGGGATTTAATATTGGGATTTAATATCGAGATTTAATATTGGGATTTAACATTGGGATTTAACATTGGGATTTAATATTGAGATTTAATATTGGGATTTAACATTGGGATTTAATATTGGGATTTAACATTGGGATTTAATATTGGGATTTTATTGGGATTTAATATTGGGATTTAATATGAGATTTAATATTGGGATTTAACATTGGGATTTAACATTGGGATTTAATATTGAGATTTAATATTGGATTTAACTTGGATTTATTGGGATTTAACATTGGGATTTAATATTGGGATTTAATATTGAGATTTAATATTGGGATTTAATATTGGGATTTAATATTGGGATTTAATATTGAGATTTAATATTGGGATTTAACATTGGGATTTAACATTGGGATTTAACATTGGGATTTAATATTGAGATTTAATATCGGGATTTAACATTGGGATTTAATATTGGGATTTAACATTGGGATTTAATATTGGGATTTAATATTGGGATTTAACATTGGGATTTAATATGAGATTTACATTGGGATTTAACATCGAGATTTAATATTGGGATTTAACATTGGGATTTAAATGGGATTTAATATTGGGATTTAACATTGGGATTTAACATTGGGATTTAATATTGAGATTAATATTGGGATTTAACATCGAGATTAATATTGGGATTTAACATTGGGATTTAATATCGAGATTTAATATCTGGATTTTATATCGAGATTTAATATTGGGATTTAACATCGAATTTAATATTGGATTTAACATTGGGATTTAATATTGAGATTTTATATTGGGATTTAACATTGGGATTTTATATTGAGATTTATATTGGGATTTAACATTGGGATTTATATTGGGATTTAACTCGATTTAATTTGGGATTTACATTGGGATTTAATATCGAGACTTAATATTGGCATTTAATATTGAGATTTAACATGGGATTTAACATTGGGATTAACATTGGGATTTAACATTGGAATTTAATATTGGGATTAATATTGATTTTACATTGGGATTTAATATTGAGATTTAACATTGGGATTTAACATTGGGATTTAATATTGGGATTTAACATTGGGATTTAACATTGGGATTAAATATCGGGATTTAATATTGGGATTAAATTTGGGATTTCATCGTAATTATATTGGGATTAAATATTGGGATTTTACATTGGGATTTAATATTGAGATTTAATATTGGGATTTAACATTGGGATTTAACATTGGCATTTAATATGGGGATTTATATTGGGATTAAATGGGATTTTACATTGGGATTTAATATTGAGATTTAATATTGGGATTTAACATTTGGATTAATATTGGGATTTAACATCGGGATTAATTCGGGATTTAATATTGGTTGGTATCGCAAAGGCATCAAATTCAACATCAAGTTTGCATTCAATTTTTTCGGGACTTTGTAATGCCAGTTAATAGCTAAGGTTAAAGTCTCTCTGTGATTAATTCCTTTTCGGGATTTACCCACAGCCGCAAACCTGAAATTGAACTCAGATGTATATGAACAGACGATATAATACAGACAATATAATACAACATATATGAGACAGATGTATATAATACAGATGTTATAATAACAGACATATATGATACAGATGTATATAATATACAGACATATATGATACAGATGTATATAATACAGACATATATGATACAGATGTATATAATACAGACGTATATAATACAGACGTATGTGATACAACGAATATGAAACAGAGGTATTGATAGAGATGTTTATAATACAGACATATGATACAGACATATATAATACAGATATATATAATACAGACATATATGATAAAGACATATATAATACAGACATATATGATACAGACGTATATGATACAGACGTATATGATACATATGTATATGATAAGACGTATATGATACAGACATATATGATAAAGACGTATATGATACAACGTATATGATACAGATATATAAAACATATATAATACAGAATTATATAAAACAGACATATAATATAGACGTTTATGATACAGACATATATTATACAGACGTATATGATACAGATATATAAAAGACATATATAATACAGACAAATATAATACAGACATATATGATACAGATGTATATGATAAAGACGTATATGATACAGACGTATATATATATATATATATATAATACAGACATATATAATACAGAAATGATATTTATAATACAGACACATATAATATTGACGTATATGATACAGATGTAGATAACTATCTAGCATTTCATTAAGGGCAAATTCACCCATCAAATGATGATCTGAGTCTCAAAAACGTTGAAAATTACATCAAATCCGCAGATATTCG
>JAACNH010001003.1:21011-46011 GCA_019447015.1 Hymenochirus boettgeri | reverse complement strand
TTGTTAGCTTTCAAATGTTACATAAGTTCTGATTGGTTGGGGCAAAATTAGCACCATTTTAAACGATTCCCTAAAAGCTTTTTGCAGGGATAGAGTCATGGTCGGAGGGCCCCAAACATAGGGCCAGTTCAGGGTTCCTATTTCATTGTTATGGGGTCTGAAATCCATTCCATGTGACGATTGGACATTCTACAAACACGTTTCCTATTGGATGACTTTTTTATTCATTTTTCAAACCGAAGTCAATGTTATCAGGAGAGTTTTATCCACCCAGAGATTTTATAGAACTAGAGGGAGGCGGCGAATGTCCCCCCATGGCGTCCGCTGCTCGGTGTGGGTTTTAAAGGTTCATTTTTATAGGCCAAACAGAAGCTGACACCAGTGTTATTACAGTGCCAAGTGTCACAATGTGAGACATTTAGCCATTTGTAGCAAAACGAGAGACCACCCAACACAGCACAACCCAGCAGTATCTCTCTACCTGCTTCTATACTGGACCAGGACACCTGTTCCCTCTGTCAGTCCCTGGGGAGGGATAACAAATTATAGACAGGAATGGAAGATGTGACGGGCGTCAGTACAGTGGGACGTCATTAATGGCCTCCTGTCATGTCTGGGGGGTTGCAGCTGCTATTGTTTTGGTCACATCAAAGGTTAAGGAAGTGTAAACCCACCACAAGGCTCCAAATGGACCTCAATGTCTGTAATGCTTCTCACTGGTACAGTCAGTGGTGTAGGGGGAATATCCCAATATGACGGGGGCATTGAAATGTAATTATACGTGCAGGTGGGAGCTGCCATATTGATTTTGTTTTAGAAAGAACAGCAGATATTGCGAACTGTATTTATATGGGTGACAGCTGCAATCAAACAGGACATGAGGTTATAGCTTCTTGTAAACAGAGAATATTCCTGCTTTGTACATTTGTGTGGATCTGTCATTATTATCTGCTTTGGCTGACACTTTATAGGCAGAGGATGTTCCTGCATTAATTTGTGTCCACTGGGTGTGCTGTTGCATTGGAATGCTAATACAAATGGCTTATGTAAAACAGTGGGCATGATGTTACATACATGTTACATATGAGTGTGACGTTACACTAACATTTCTACTAGAAGTCTGAACTAACGTCTTTGACTAAAATGTAGTTTCCCTTAAAGGAGAATTATACTCGTGCAGAAACTGACCATTTTAAAGCTCCTCACCCTCATTCATTAACATGTGCTCTCCAATGCTAGAGATGGGAGAATTGTCAGTGACAATGACTGTGGGAGGAGCCAGAAAGAAGTCAGGTCTTGCATGAGTATAATTCTCCTTTTATTGTTTTCTTGAAACATTACTACCATGTTGCATTTCTCTAAAAATATGCAGATTCGATTTCACATTTGGCCACTAGAGGATCTGGTCTGTACCCTATACCCTTAGGCTATTTACACACAGGCCAATATTGGCTGTGAATTCACTACCATTGGGACAGATTATTGGTACAGGGGCCCATGTGTATGCAGTCTAAGATAAAGCAAGTGACCACAAGAGATGAATAAAGTTTTAAATGGGGCTGTGATTTTTACTCCCTTCTTTACTATTTACTGTTTATTGTATAGACTCCAATACGGTGCCAATACTGGGCCCTAGTTAGGAGCCTAGTTTGCAAATGATAAGGATCCAACTGCAACTGTTTACTATATGCAGAGATGCAACATATTATTTATCATTGTGGAGAGTTACGTAGTATCATTGTCTGTGGGTAGAGTTACATTGTACCATTGTCTGTGGGGAGAGTTACATTGTATCATTGTCTGTGGGGAGAGTTACATTGTATTATTGTCTGTGGGGAGAGTTACATTGTATCATTGTCTGTGGGTAGAGTTACATTATATCATTGTCTGTGGGGAGAGTTACATTGTATCATTGTCTGTGGGGAGAGTTACATTATATCATTGTCTGTGGGTAGAGTTACATTTTATCATTGTCTGTGGGTAGAGTTACATTGTATCATTGTCTGTGGGGAGAGTTACATTATATCATTGTCTGTGGGTAGAGTTACATTTTATCATTGTCTGTGGGGAGAGTTACATTGTATCATAGTCTGTGGGTAGAGTTACATTACATCATTGTCTGTGGGGAGAGTTGCATTGTATCATTGTCTGTGGGGAGAGTTACATTATATCATTGTCTGTGGGTAGAGTTACATTACATCATTGTCTGTGGGGAGAGTTACTTGTATCATTGTCTGTGGGTAGAGTTACGTTGTATCATTGCCTGTGGGGTTAGAGTTTACATTGTATCATTGTCTGTGGGTAGAGTTACATTGTATCTTGTCTGTGGTAGAGTTACGTGTAGATCATTGTCTGTGGGTAGAGTTACATTATATCATTGTCTGTGGGGAGAGTTACATTGTATCATTGTCTGTGGGCAGAGTTACATTACATCATTGTCTGTGGGGAGATTAATTGTATCACTGTCTGTGGGGAGAGTTACGTTTGTATCATTGCCTGTGGGTAGAGTTACATTGTATCATTGTCTGTGGGGAGAGTTACATTGTATCATTGTCTGTGGGAGAGTTATGTTGTATCATTGACTGTTGGTAGAGTTAATTGTATCATTGTCTGTGGGTAGAGTTACAGTATATCAATGTCTGTGGGAAAGAGTTACATTATATCATTGTCTGTGGGTAGAGTTACATTATATCATTGTTTGTGGGAGAGTTACTTAGTATATCATTATGGTCTTGTGGTAGAGTTTACATTGTATTATTGTCCATGGGGAAATTTACATTGTATGATTGTCTTTTCAGGGAGAGTTACATTATTTTTTGTTTGTGGGAATAGTTACATTGTATAATTTTCTGTGGTGAGAGTTATATTGTATCATTGTGGGGGCATTACATTAGTATTTTTTTCTGGAGAGTTACATTATATCATTGTCTTTGCGTAGAGTTATCATTTATATTGTCTGTGGGTAGAGTTACATTATATCATTGTCTGTGGGTAGAGTTACATTGTATCATTGTCTTTGCGTAGGTTACATTATCATGTCTGTGGAAGTTACTTATATCATTGTCTGTGGGTAGAGTTACATTGTATCATTCTCTTTGCGTAGAGTTACATTATATCATTGTCTTTGCGTAATTACATTATATCATGTCTGTTGGTAGAGTTACATTGTATCATTGTCTGTGGGTAGAGTTACAGTGTATCATTGTCTGTGGGTAGAGTTACATTGTATCATTGTCTGTGGGAGAGTTAACAACTTATATCATTGTCTGTGGGTAGAGTAACATTGTATCATTGTCTTTGCGTAGAGTTACATTATATCATTGTCTGTGGGGAGAGTTACATGTATCATTGTCTGTGGGTAGAGTTACGTTGTATCATTGCCTGTGGGTAGAGTTACATTGTATCATTGTCTGTGGGTAGAGTTACATTGTATCTTGTCGTGGGTGAGTTTACGTTTTGTTCTTGTCGTGGGTAGAGTTACATTATATCATTGTCTGTGGGGAGAGTTACATTGTATCATGGTCTGTGGGCAGAGTTACTTACAATTGTATGTGGGAGAGTTACATTGTATCATTGTCTGTGGGAGAGTTACGTTGTAATCATTGCTGTGGGTAGAGTCCATGTATCATTGTCTGTGGGGAGAGTTACATTGTTCATTGTCTGTGGGGAGAGTTATGTTGTATCATTGACTGTTGGTAGAGTTTACATTGTATCATTGTCTGTGGGTAGAGTTACATTATATCATTGTCTGTGGGAAGAGTTACATTATATCATTGTCTGTGGGTAGAGTTACATTATATCATTGTTTGTGGGTAGAGTTACATTATATCATTGTCTGTGGGTAGAGTTACATTGTATTATTGTCCATGGGGAAAGTTTACCATGTATGATTGTCTTTTCAGGGAGAGTTACATTATTTTATTGTTTGTGGGAATAGTTACATTGTATAATTTTCTGTGGTGAGAGTTTATATTGTATCATTGTGGGGGCATTACATTGTATCTTTTTTCTGGAGAGTTACATTATATCATTGTCTGTGGGAGATTACATGTATCATTGGTTGTTGGGTAGAGTTACAGTGTATCATTGTTTGTGGGTAGATTTACATTGTATCATTGTCTTTGCGTAGAGTTACATTATATCATTGTCTGTGGGTAGAGTTACATTATATCATTGTCTGTGGGTAGAGTTACATTGTATCATTCTCTTTGCGTAGATTACATTAATTCATTGTCTTTGTAGAGTACATTTATCTTTGTCTGTTGGTAGAGTTTTACATTGTATCATTGTCTGTGGGGTGGGTAGAAGTTACATTATATCATTGTCGGTGGGTTAGATTACATTGTATCATTGTCTGTGGGTGCAGTTACATTATATCATTGTCTGTGGGTAGAGTTACAGTGTATCATTGTCTGTGGGGAGAGTTACATATCATTGTCTGTGGGGAGAGTTACATTATATCATTGCCTGTGGGGAGAGTTACATTATATCATAGTCTGTGGGTAGAGTTACATTATATCATTGCCTGTGGGGAGAGTTACATTATATCATTGTCTGTGGGTAGAGTTACATTATATCATTGTCTGTGGGTAGAGTTACATTATATCATTGTCCTGTGGGTAGAGTTACATATATCATTGTCTGTGGGAGAAGTTACATTATATCATTGTCTGTGGGTAAGTTACAGTGTATCATCATTGTCTTGGGTAGAGTTACATTGTATCATTGTCTGTGGGGAGAGTTACATTGTATCATTCTGCCTGTGGGGAGAGTTACATTATACATTGTCTGTGGGTAGAGTTACATTATATTCATGCTGTGGGGATAGTTCCATTAATATCTATTGTCTGTGGGTAGAGTTACATTATATCATTGTCTGTGGGTAGAGTTACATTTATCATTGCCTGTGGGGAGAGTTATCATATATCATTGTCTGTGGGTAGAGTTACATTATTCATTGCCTGTGGGGAGAGTTACATTATATCATGTCTTGTGGGTAGAGTTACATTATATCATTGTCTGTGGGTAGAGTTACATTATATCATTGCCTGTGGAGAGTTACTATATCATTGTCTGTGGGTAGAGTTACATTATATCATTGTCTGTGGGTAGAGTTACATTATATCATTGTCTGTGGGGAGAGTTACATTATATCATTGCCTGTGGGGAGAGTTACATTATATCAATGTCTGTGGGTAGAGTTACATTGTATCATTGTCTTTTTTGCGTAGAGTTACATTATATATCATTATTCTTGCCTGTGGGGTAAGTTACACACCCTCGTATTATTATGTTATTGCCTGTGGTAGAGTTCAGTGAGTGTATATCTGTTGTCAGTGGGGTGAGAGTTACAACTCTGTATTATTTGCCTGTGGGGTAGATTTACATTGTATCATTGTCTGTGGGTAGAGTTAACATTATATCATTTGCCTGTGGGTAGAGTTACAACCATCTTATTATTGCCTTGGGGTAGAGTTTACAAAAAACATTGTCTCATTGTCTGTGGGGAGAGTTACTTTATATTGCTTGGGTAGAGTTACATTGTATCATGTCATTGTCTTTTGCGTAGAGTTACATTATATACATTGTTCCTGTTGGTGGAGAGTACATTGGTAATCATTGTCTGTGGGTAGAGTTTACAATTATATCATTGTCTGTGGGTAAGAGTTCATTACTCGTGTAAGTGTACTCATTCATTGTCTGTGGGGAGAGTTACATTATATCACATTGCTGTGGGGTAGAGTTACATTATATCATTGCTGTGGGGTTAATAGTTACATTATATCATTGTCTGTGGGAGAGTTACATTGTATCATGTGTCTGTTGGTAGAGTACAAGTTACTTATAATCTGTCTGTGGGGGTAAGAGTATCATTTTAAATTATCATTGTCTGTGGGGGAGAGTTACATTGATCATGTCTGTGGTGGTAGAGTTACATTACATTACATGTTGTTCTGTGGGGGTAGGTTGCATTTGTATCAATGTCTGTGGGGAGAGTTAACTTAATCATTGTCTGTGGGTATAGTATTACAAAATCATTGTCTGTGGGGAGAGTTACATTTTATCATTGTCTGTGGGTAGAGTTACGTTGTATCATATTGCCTGTGGTTAGAGTTACATTGTATCATTGTCTGTGGGTAGAGTTACATTGTATCATTGTCTGTGGGTAAGAGTTATGTTGTATCATTGTCTGTGGGTAGAGTTACATTATATCATTGTTCTGTGGGGAGAGTTACATTGTATCATTGTCTGTGGGCAGAGTTAATTACATCATTCTGTGGGGAGAGTTATGTTGTATCATTGTCTGTGGGTAGAGTTACATTATCATTGTCTGTGGGGAGAGTTACATTGTATCATTGTCTGTGGGCAGAGTTACATTACATCATTGTCTTGTGGGAGAGTTACATTGTATCATTGTCTGTGGGGAGAGTTACGTTGCATCTTGCCTGTGGGTAGAGTTACATTGTATCATATGTCTGTGGGGAGAGTTACATTGTATCATTGTCTGTGGGGAGAGTTACGTTGTATCATTGACTGTTGGTAGGTTACATGTATCATTGTCTGTGGGTAGAGTTACATTATATCAATGTCTGTGGGAAGAGTTACATTATATCATTGTCTGTGGGTAGAGTTACATTATATCATTGTTTGTGGGTAGAGTTACATTATATCATTGTCTGTGGGTAGAGTTACATTGTATTATTGTCCATGGGGAAAGTTACATTGTATGATTGTCTTTTCAGGGAGAGTTACATTATTTTATTGTTTGTGGGAATGTTTACATATTGTATAATTTTCTGTGGTGAGAGTTATACATTGTATCATTGTGGGGGCATTGTGGGGGATCATTACGTATCTTTTTTCTGGAGAGTTTCATTATATCATTGTCTGTGGGTAGAGAGGTTACATTGTATCAATAATTGTTTGTTGGGTAGAGTTAACATGTAATCATTGTTTGTGGGTATATTTACATTGTATCAAATCTTGTCTTTTTTGTAGAGTTACTTAGTACATGTCTGTGGGTAGAGTTACATTATATCATTGTCGTGGGTAGAGTTACATTGTATCATTGTCTTTGCTAGAGTTACAATTATATCATTGTCGGTGGGTAGAGTTTTACATTATATCATTGTCTGTGGGTATAGTTACATTGTACATTTTTTGGTAGAGTTACATTATATATCATTGTCTTTGGTAGAGTTCTATATTCATTGTCTGTGGGTAGAGTTTACATTGTATCATGTGTGTGGGTAGAGTTACATTATATCATTGTCTGTGGGTAGAGTTACATTGTATCATTGTCTGTGGGGAGTTTACATTATATCAGTTTGTGGGTAGAGTTACAGTGTATCATTGTCTTTGGGTAGAGTTACATTATCATTGTCTGTGGGGGAAGTTACTTAATCATTGTCCTGTGGGTAGAGTTACAATTTGTATCATTGTCTTTGCGTAGAGTTCATTATATCATTGCCTGTGGGGAGAGTTATCATTGTATCATTGTCTTGGGTAGAGTTACCAATTTATACATTGTCTGTGGGTAGAGTTACCAGTTTTCATTGTCTGTGGGGAAGTTACATTATATCATTGCCTGTGGGGAGAGTTACATTATATCATTGTCTGTGGGTAGAGTTACATTATCTTGTCTGTGGGTAGAGTTACATTATATCATTGTCTGTGGTAGAGTTACATTATCTCATTGTCTGTGGGTAAGTTACATTATATCATTGTCTGTGGGTAGAGTTCATTTCATCTTGTCTGTGGGGTAGAGTTACTTGTATCATTGTCTGTGGGGAGAGTTACATTTATCTTGCTGTGGGAGAGTTACATATATCATTGTCTGGTGGTAGAGTACATTATATCATTGTGTGGGGAGTTACATTATACATTGTCTGTGGGAAGAGTTACATTATATCATTGTCTGTGGGTAGAGTTCATTATATCATTGCCTGTGGGGAGAGTTACATTATATCATTGTCTGTGGGAGAGTTTACATTATTCATTGTCTGTGGTTAGAGTTACATTATATCATTGTCTGTGGGGAGAGTTACATTAATCCATTGCCTGTGGGGAGAGTTACATTATATCATGTCTGTGGTAGAGTTACATTGTATCATTGTCTTTGGTAGAGTTACATTCTATCATTGCCTGTGGGTAAGTTACATGTATATGCCTGTGAGTAGAGTTACTGTATCATTGTCTGTGGGAAGAGTTCACGTATTATTGCCTGTGGGTAGATTACATTGTATCATTGTCTGGGGTAGAGTTACATTATTCATTGCCTGTGGGTAGAGTTACATCGTATTATTGCCGTGGGTAGAGTTACATTGTATCATTGTCTGTGGGAGAGTTCCATTATATCATTGTCTGTGGGTAGAGTTACATTGTATCATTGTCTTTGCGTAGAGTTACATTATATCATTGCCTGTGGGGAGAGTTACATTGTATCATTGTCTGTGGGTAGAGTTACATTATATCATTGTCTGTGGGTAGAGTTACATGTATCATTGTCTGTGGGTAGAGTTACATTATATCATTGCCGTGGGTAGAGTTACATTTATCATTGTCTGTGGGTAGAGTTACATTATATCATTGTCTGTGGGTAGAGTTACATTATATCATTGTCCTGTGGGTAGAGTTACATTATATCATTGTCTGTGGGTAGAGTTTACATTATATCATTGTCTGTGGGTAGAGTTACAGTGTATCACTTGTCTGTGGGTAGAGTTACATTGTATCATTGTCTGTGGGGAGAGTTACTTGTATCATTGCCTGTGGGGAGAGTTACATTATATCATTGTCTGTGGGTAGAGTTACATTTTCATTGCCTGTGGGGAGATTACTTATATATTGTCTGTGGGTAGAGTTACATTTATCATTGTCCGTGGGTAGAGTTACTATATCTTGTGTGAATATTATTCTGCCTGTGGGAGAGTACATTATATCATTGTCTGGGGTAAGTACATTGTAATCATTGTCTGTGGGTAGAGTTACATTATATCATTGCCGTGGTAGAGTTACAGCGTATTATGCCTGTGGGTAGAGTTACATTATATCATTGTCTGTGGGAAGAGTTACATTGTATATTGCCTGTGGGTGAGTACATTGTATCATGCTGTGGTAAGTTACATTATATCATTGCCTGGGGTAAGAGTTACATCGTATTATTGCTTGTGGTATAGTTACGTGTCATTGTCTGTGGGGAGAGTTACATTGTATTATTGCTGTGGGTTACGAGTTACATTATATATTGCCTGTGGGTAGAGTAACTATATTGCCTGTGGTAGAGTTACAGTGTATCATTGTCTGTGGGGAGAGTTACATTATATCATGTCTGTGGTGAGTTACATCGTATTATTTTGCCTGTGGGTAGAGTTACAGTGTATCATTGTCTGTGGGGAGTTACATTATAACATTGTCTGTGCTGGTTATTTGAAGGCAACGCTGTTTACCCCGGAAGCCATGACAGTGAAAAGGGGTGACCCAGTTGTGGCTCTATTGGTTCTGTCAACCAGGAATGTTCAGTGATAAATTCAATCACTACAAGTCAATTATATCCAAGTATCAGATGTGCAGATTTGCCCTGAACTTGCACCGTGAGGTCAGAGGGCATAAACTAATGTACCGTATCCTTAACAAGCCCCTCTAATGATCCATCCCAAGGCCAATCTACTTGACCTTTACAACACACGGCCAAGGGTAATTCACCTTCACCCTGGGCTGGGAGGAATTAAGAATTTAATTTGTAGTGATTTAGGATATTAATAATCATAATTATTACATAAATAACATTAAGGGAAAACAAAACATGTAAACACAATCACATGACCGTTGCCCAGATGTGACCAACTAGAAGAACTGGAGGGCCCAGTCTAGACTGATTTTAGGCTATTAGCAATCAGATATTTACCTTACGCATGCAGTAACCCAGTAAAGAGCTAAATTCTGATTGGTTGCTGCCAATAAATAGCATGGTAACCTTTTGCACCATGAAACAGGAATGCGGGTCAGTAGGAGTCAATGGGAGTCATGTAGAGTCAATGGGAATCATGGAAGTCAGTGAGAGTCAATGGGAGTCAGCGAGGGTCTTACATTGTGCAGGGGATTATGGGAAGAAATTGTGCTCCAGACCCTGGCAATGAAAGATAAACATTTGTTCCATAAAACCAGTGTAAAATGACAGGTCCCTGGACCTTTGTTTTCACCAGTGTGTTGCTGCCATACTGCTCTGCCTTTGTCACTAACATTATCATACAAAGAAAGACTCCGTACAGTTTAATAATATGGTTAGAAGAATGAATGGGTACAGAACTTTAATAAACACATTGGGTTGACTGGGTGGCAATGTCTATGGAAGGAGACTGGATCTCGCATCCCCTCCTCTTTCTGGGATGATCTACATTAGATCGCGGGCGCTGCCATATGACTTGGCAAGAAATTGCCAGTTGGGCTGATTGTAAGAGATCTGTGGGTACATGTATACAGCGGACAGGTGTCCCACCCTGGAAACCCCCCCAACCATTCGATATCATTTATCTTCGTTTTGTGGTGAGATCATCTCTTATTGACTAAAAAAAATCCTCGGGTTCCCCAGATCAAAGGGCCCCCCAGTAAACCGGCATTTTCCATTCATATGAGACGTTTGGGATTTCACCCCGCTCCCCCTTTGGCATGATGACGCCCGCTCCCCTTTCTGTTCTTTTATTGCCCGTTTTAAAAGAGGAAATTCACTCAAGCAAAAGAATTAAAGTAATACCGCCCCGAAATATAATGGGCTTTCTTCTCCTAAAGTCTTTTTTTTTTGGCAGAAACTGGACTTGTAACCCTGAAACACCTGCGTGAATTTAAGGCAAGAAAACGCTTGCTGAGCGGAGGGATTTTTATGCCAACGCTCCGTTGGTTGGTCGACACGAAATGAGAATTGCGACCGGGGCAAAATAGGACCCAGTTCAAACTGGAATTGTGGGAGTTGTAGTTTCAACAACTGCTGAGGGATGAATGGTATTTCCAATCCCTGGTTAATGCCGATTTTCCTGCAACATTCCAATCATTTTGGGATTAAAGGTTGATGTAAAATGAATGAAGATATAAAATGACTAGATAGCCCAATATAAGACGATGGGATTTTATATGGGGACATGGGCGTAAATACTAGGGAGCAGGGGGGGGCCCTAAGGGGGGGCCACATCTTTATTTTCCAATGACAGATATAGTCTCCTCCCAGAACCACTGTGGATGAAGCATGAATAGGGGCCCCATCATAGTTTTGCTGGGGGGCTCAGCGATCCCTAGTTAAGCCACTGATCGGAACAGTGTATGGCCACTGACCAGTGTTATCCTGACATGCACAATTTCTTTCTATGTTCTACTTGTTTATTGGTTGTCCATCTGTCCAATCGTACTCTCACTCATCTACTCAACATGGGAGGGCCACGACACTCTCATATTCCATTGATCATACGATTAAGTGGATCAGCCAGTGTAGTCCTATTACGCAACGTTTACCAATGGGATTTTGTACTTATGGTTTGAGTTATCTTTCCCTTTATTACTTTGCTCTCTTCTCCGCTCGAAACCTGCCCCCTACAGGAAAGATCTCGCCCCATATTCAACAGTCAGTTATTCTCTATAAGCTAAACTGGGCCCCATTCACAGAAACGTCTCACTACAAAGAGTATCTAATAAAAAGCCTTAACACTGTAAACACACACCCAGTGCACACCTATCCTAGAAATTGTAATCCACACGTGACACTGTGTTCTAGGTGTGGGGTTCTAAAGGGGTCCATACACCATGCTATACCAGACAAATCCGTCGACATTCACAAATATCGGGGGTCGTGGTGGGGGTCAAACTACAGTAGTTCATATGATCACCACATGTGTGGGTGCACAAAGATTAGTTGGGCCATGTATGCTGTTACCACCGCATGTGTCCAACATATACAATGGACTCATAATCGAATATGTATGGGCACCTAAAAGGGATACTATCTGAAATAAAATCCAATCGTAAATAATATTGTAATAGCACTTACTCTGAGGTGTGTGTGTTTGCTGCATGCCTTCAATCCAGCACATGTTTCGGTCAGGAGCAGTATCCTCCCCCCTCCCTCTTTTAACCACTCCCACTTCCATCTGACCCGACTTTTTCCCATAACGCACACAGCACATAGCATTTGAACTGTCAAAACTCTTCACCATTCCAGCTACAGCAAAACTCCTCATAGAGGATAGTTTATGAGAGCCAGCACTTGATTGGCAGCTAAATGTAAGATGTTTTGATGTGATTATAAAGAAATAGGGGGCAGGTCAACAAAAAAATGGTACAGTGGGGGTTGGGAAGAATTATAATTCACAGTAACGGTCCAGTGCACATGGTGTAAATCTATTTCTAAACCAATAGCTAAATCATATGTACCATCACGCTAGTTGCATGGTCCATTGAAGGTCACATCCATTGAAATTCCATCTGATTTGGATGAACATTGGAATGAGGTCTTCCATTCATGTCAGAATTTGTCCCCATTGACCAAAATCAGGTTGAAATATTCAGTATACATCATCCAATATTTAAGCCTGATCACCACAAATGTTTGGTTGGCTGGGCAAATATATCTACCAACCTGACCATACTCTCCTAATTGATTTTTAGGCAAAATAGTCTGAAAGGCCCGGACTTGTCAGTGAAGATCAAAGGACACTCTGAAAAACACATTTAGCAAGACTTAAACCGACTGTAAAGCCTGCCATACACAGGCCAATCTATCCAATCAATTTGATCAGATCAGATCAGGTCAAATTTGATCGGTTATATTGAGACGATTGAAATACCCACATATACCACTGGCGATATCGGGCAGAGTGGGATCAGACTAATATTCAGATGATCCCACCAGTTGATGAAAATAGATGGTACAATGTGTGTCAGTTCAATGAGATCTTCCAGATCATGGAATATATAAATGTTTGACAGCTAAATGCGCTTCTAATTGGTGCAGCCCAGCTAATTCTATTTATTGAAGGACAATTATACTCACCGTTTCCACGCTCCATGTCAGAATAGGCGATGACCTAAACCAATAAGTTCTCCCCCTGGGTACTATCGATCACCTGTTATACCCTCACCAATCCGGTCCTCTTTGGCCAATGGGAAGACATTTTTCTTAGCAGAGAGTGACTTCCCATTGAAACCGTTTAGATCCTCACCCTGGTACTATTAATAGTTGGAGAAGAGGAGCGGGGGAGGTGAGTATAATTGTCCTTTAAGAGTGTCCTCCAATCAGCAGATGTCGGTAAATCATGGTCGATCCTACAGTCTTCAAATAACACGCGCAAGAACGGTTGGGCAATGTTTTGATTTTTATTCCCGACTGAGAATTACCAATTGGTAGATCGACTGGTTGATCTTTGTGCCAGGAATTTTGGGAGATGTCTGCCAGTGTGTGCCAGGTCTAATGTTCCAGAACACTCAACATCTTATAATTCTGCTGAATGAAAAAGATTTTTCTTGGATTCAGTTTGTCCCTAGACTTGCCTATACCGGACTAGGCACGGATATTATTGGTTGATAATCATGCACTTTGTCTATGGCAACCATAAGACACGGGGGACCAGTTTACAGGTAAGTCAATATTTATTGCCTGGGCTCCGTCTACCTATTTCCCAATGAGCAGAAGTAACTTCTCCCCACCTTTTCCCATGTATTGTCATGACATGTTCCCTTAACCCGGCCAGGACAGCTTGCCCTTTTGGGGCCATTACCAACTGCCCGTCATGGTTTATGAGGTTAAGTGTGTAACACAAGCCGTGTCCTCCACAATGAGCGACTGTGGGTTAGAGAAAGCCATGAGCCGGTGTGAACATCCTCGCCCATTGCCATTAAACACCCTTGGTCAGTCGCCCTCGCCTCGCCTCCCACACAGCGAGACACAGAGTAACACGTCACCCCCAACACATTTTGATTTTCTAAGTAATTCCTACCAATAATACACAACGCAAAAACTTTCAGTACAGAAATCCCTGCAGTTACTGCCCTCCCAATAGCTCATTGATCTCAGACATTCTCAGTGCATCCATTGTAAAAACAGGTGTGGTTTTGAGGGGTGGGTAGGGAACAAGACTTGTGTCCATCTGTAGGTAGAAATTCATCCCACCGCACTTCTATAAATACGTGTGGATCCTATATTGACAATTTGGTTACTATGTTTATTACACTACTACATCTACACTACACTACTGTGTACTTCTATATTGTAATATATCCACACACAGGACGTCTCCTACACCTACCTACTCTCTCCAACCCCCACCACACCTCCCTCCTTCAACTCAGGAATATTCCCTGGCCCAATCCCCATATTTGGTCCCTTGGGTTGTGAGATTCCAATTTAGAGGTTTTGATTGATACAACTATTATCCAATTTTCCATTGATGCTGATGATTGAATTTGCCCCAAATAAACAGATTCCCTATTTGGTTGTTCAGGTTACTGGAGTCGGGCAAATCTGCCTATGTGGTCCATTGGCCTCTAAGCATGGTGGATTAATATTCTCTCCCTCCCGACTGCAGTTCATTGTGTCCTGTCTCAGTGATCATAAAACAACAGAAAGTTGTGTGGGTCACCTGGGGTGAGGGGTGCCAGTCCCTTCCCCACAGAGCAGGTAGACAGTGACAGCTGCCACTTTAATAGCTGAGGAGGGTAGCAACTGGTGGAGGAAGCAGCTGCGGGTATCAGGTCAGCTCTGGGCTTTGCTTTCCTCTGCTCTGATTGGCCCAATCCGCCCACAACTCACACATTAACCCTTCAAACACCTCCGTGTGGATGCAAAGAAAACCAGAAACATGGAAATGAGCAAAATTCCCAACCAAAGAGCTTACACTCTAACACGTGACACGCAAGAAAATAAGGATTTGCTCACAAGCAAAGTTTCTTCTAATGTTTTATTGGCGTGCGATCAGATATGTGATATCTCCGTGCGGATACAAAGTTACAAACACCAGGATTCCGTGATATTCTTATATGTGCACAATATCAGTGTGACAAGGTCTGTGGAATTGTGTACACACAAAGCTCCTCAGTGGTCCAGAGTTCTTATAAACTTCACATACAAAGGAATTTTTGATCCGATATTGGCAGGCAATGATCTGTGTGTGACTGTGGAGGCTGTGTACACATGGCAGTAGAGTGAGCGAAACTGGCGACTTCATTTGACTGCGTTACATACACCGAACCTATTCAGGTTCCAGAAACTATTCCAATGAATCCGAATTTTTCAAATTTTCAAAAGCATTTTTTTTTTAATTTCGATAGAAATTAGCGATTTTTGATAGACATTGTGAGGTTTTTTGATAGAAATTAGCGATTTTTTGATAGACTGTGAGTTTTTTCAATAGAAATTAGCGATTTTTGAGAGACATTTTGAGGTTTTTGATGAAATTAGGCGATTTTTGAGAGACTTTTGAGGGTTTTTTCGATAAATTAGCGATTTTTGATAGACGGAGTTTTTTTCAATAAAATCAATTACGATTTTGAGAGACTTTGTGAGGTTTTTTGATAGAAATTAGCGATTTTGATAGACTTTTGAGGTTTTTTGATAGAAATTAGCGATTTTGATAACATTTGAGTTTTTTGATAGATTAGCGATTTTTGGACTTTGAGTGTTTTGAAGAAATTAGCGATTTTTGATAGACATTGTGAGTTTTTTGATAAATTAGAGATTTTGATAGACTGTGAGTTTTTCAATAGAATTAGCGATTTTAGAGACATGTGAGTTTTTTTGCTAGAAATACGGTTTTTGATGTCTTGTGAGACTCTTCTTAGTAAGCACCGATGGTAAAAACAGTTGTGCCTTTCAGTAGAGAAATCCCTGCAGTTACTGCCCCCCCCAATAGCTCATTGATCTCAGACATGCTCAGTGCACCCATTTAAAACAGGTGTGGTTTGAGGGTGGGGTAGGGACAGGACTTTGTGTCCATCTGGAGGTAAATTCATCCCTGACCGCACTTCTATAATACGTGTTTGGATCCTATATGACATTTGGTTACTAGTTTATTACACTCACATCTACACTACTGTGTACTTCATATTGTAATATATCCACACACAGGACGTCTCCTACACCCTACCTACTCTCCTCCCAACCCCCCAACCCCTCCCTCCTTCAACTCAGGAATTTCCCCTGGCCCAATCCCCTATATTTGGTCCCCCTTGGGTTGGTGAGGATCCAATTTAGAGGTTTCGATTGATACAACAAACTATTTATCCATTTCCATTGAATGCTGATGATTGAATTCCCCAAATAACAGATTCCCATATTTGGTTGTTCAGGGTTACTGGAGTCGGGCAAATCTGCCCTATGTGGTTCCATTGGCCTCTAAGCATGGTGGATTAATATTCTCTCTCCCCCCGACTGCAGTTCATTGTGTCCTGTCTCAGTGATCAATAAAACAACATGATTTTTTTCAGTGAGAGTTGGATCCAAGTATTTTCCACTGTCTAAACAATTTTCATTTTGAAGCCGTTATACATCACTATGATATTTCTGCCAATAAACTTAAACTTTCAATACCAAAAAACATACTAACAGGAGCTCCACCCTAAACACCATACATGGCATCTCTCGCTTCATAACAGCTCAACCACCAAAAGTGCTAGTATCCGTTAAATGAACTAGTGCAACATAGTTCAACAAGTGCACCAGACCAACCGGTCATGCCCGGTATGAGAGATCAAAACATCATAAGAGTCTGTCTATTCCGTGGCCTGCAGTGTTTGAAAACCTCAACTCTCAACTTCCCCACGTCATGTGGCTCAAGAATGCTGGTGTTATAGTTGCAACTATCAAGACAACAGATGACATCCCTGCTATAAACAGGAGATTTCAATAAAAAAGGTTTTTCTTGGGATCCGATTGTAGCCCAATCTCTCTGTCATATATGTTTAAACCGCTACTTACCGGTGTCGCTAATCGGATTTGCGGCTGTACGCAATCTATCACCCGCTCATCAAAATCCTCGTCGATTTAATATCTACGTATTGCGCCCGCGTTTAGCAATAGAAGCTGGCATTACCCGCAGGTAAATCCCTTACTTGAGGAAGGACCGTTACCCTGAGCGATTTCTTGCCCCAACTCAATCGATTCTTATTTAGATCATCTTGAAAGCTAAGCTATCTGAATTGGTTGGGCAATTAAGCACCATTTTTTTAACAATAAGAACTCTTATTGATATAACCCTGTAAATTTCAGACTCATCTCCAAATAACACAAACCCGTACAGTTACTTACATCTATTATTATTGTGCTTTTATGTATACTTTTTTAGGACTCTCTTATTTTGTATTGTGTATGTGTAATTGTTGTGCTTTGTTGTGTATTTGTGTCAGAACACTTTGTAGTTAGTGAGACTCCAGTCTTCTTCAGTGACGTTGAGCTTATTTTGATCATCCTTCGGGAATTCATTTTGAGATTGTACCCCATTATAGTCTGATATGTTACCAATCCACAAAAACCAGTATGCTTCTATTATTCCTTGCTAGGTAATAGCACACTTCTCCTCTTAATTTATGTGTCTCTGCTGACTGTAGATCCAACCCAAAAGAATTGCCAACGCTCATCTTAACTGTTAAAAACAGCCAATCCATCATGGTCCAACTCCAATGCTATACTAGATACAGAAAGCAACCAAAAGAATCCTGAATTTATGGATCCAGCCTATCAAAATCCTGATCATGCCAACCCTACGCTTATGCTAAGCCATTGGTATGTAGTCTGCTGAGAGAATTAAGATCTCACCTCCTCTGAGTCTACTGTAGTAGACAACCCTATGCATATGTCATTATAATCGATGTACTCCAATCTCTCTAGTCTTACTGTAGTAGCTCCAATCTCTCTAGTCTTACTGTATGTAATCCAATCTCTCTATCTTATTGTTGTAGCCTCCAATCTCTCTCTAGTCCTACTTACTGTATGTGCTCCAATCTCTCTAGTCTTATTGTATGTAGCTCAATCTCTCTAGTCTTATTGTATTAGCTCCAATCTCTCTAGTCTTACTTGTATGTAGCTCCAATCTCTCTAGTCTTACTGTATGTAGCTCCAATCTCTCTAGTCTTACTGTATGTAGCTCCAATCTCTCTAGTCTTATTGTATGTAGCTCCAATCTCTCTAGTCTTATTGTATGTAGCTCCAATCTCTCTAGTCTTACTGTATGTAGCTCCAATCTCTCTAGTCTTATTGTATGTAGCTTCACTCTCTCTAGTCTTACTGTATGTAGCTCCAATCTCTCTTCTAGTCTTACTGTATGTAGCTCCAATCTCTCTATCTATCTGTATGTACTCCAATCTCTCTATTCTTATTGTATGTACTCCCATCTCTACTCTTACTGTATGTAGCCCAATCTCTCTAGTCTTACTGTATGTAGCTCCAATCTCCTCTAGTCTTATGTATGTAGCTCCAATTCTCTAGTCTTACTGTATGTATATCCAATCTCTCTAGTCTTTTGTATGTAGCTCCAATCTCTCTAGTCTTATGTATGTAGCCCAATCTCTCTAGTCCTTACTGTATGTAGTCCAATCTCTCTAGTCCTTATCTGTATGTAAGCTCAATCGCTCTATCTATTGTATATAGCTCCAATCTCTCTAGTCTTACTGTATGTAGATCCCATCTCTCTAGTCTTATGTGATATGTCTGCTCCAATCTCTCTAGTCTTACTGTATGTAGCTCCAATCTCTCTAGTCTTACTGTATGTGCTCCAATCTCTCTAGTCTTATTGTATGTAGCTCCAATCTCTCTAGTCTTATTATCTGTATGGTAGCTCCAATCTCTCTAGTCTTACTGTGTGTAAGCTCCAATCTCTCTAGTCTTACTGTATGTAGCTCCAATCTCTCTAGTCTTATTGTATGTAGCTCCAATCTCTCTAGTCTTATGTATGTAGCTCCAATCTTCTCTAGTCCTCTTGTATGTAAGCTCCAATCTCTCTAGTCTTACTGTATGTAGCTCCAATCTCTCTAGTCTTATGTATGTAGCTCCAATCTCTCTAGTCTATTGTCTGTAGTCTCAATCTCTCTAGTCTTATTGTATGTAGCTCCAATCTCTCTAGTCTTATACTGTATGTTAGCTCCAATCTCTCTAGTCTTACTGTATGTAGCTCCATCTCTCTAGTCTTACTGTATGTATTCCATCTCCTAGTCTTAGTATGTAGCTCCCAATCTCTCTTGTCTACTGTATGTAGCCAATCTCTCTATTCTTTTGTATGTAGCTCCCAATCTCTCTAGTCTTACTGTAGTAGCTCCAATCGTCTCTAGTCTTACTGTATGTGAGCTCCAATCTCTCTAGTCTTATTGTATTAGCTCCAATCTCTCTATCTTACTGTATGTGATCCAATCTCTCTAGTCTTATTGTATGTAGCTCCAATCTCTCTATCTGTATTGTATGTAGCTCCAATCTCTCTAGTCTTACTGTATGTAGTCCAATCTCTCTAGTCTTATGTAGTGTAGCTCCAATCTCTCTAGTCTTATTGTATGTATCTCCAATCTCTCTAGTCTTACTGGTATGTAGATCCAATCTCTCTATTCTTTGTATGTAGCTCCAATCTCTCTAGTCCTTACTGTATGTAGCTCCAATTCTCTATTCTCTCAGTCTTACTGTATGTAGCTCCAATCTCTCTAGTCTTATTGTAGTTGCTCCAATCTCTCTAGTCTTATTGTATGTAGCTCCAATCTCTCTAGTCTTAACTGTGTGTAGCTCCAATCTCTCTAGTCTTACTGTATGTAGCTCCAATCTCTCTAGTCTTACTGTATGTAGCTCCAATCTCTCTAGTCTTATTGTATGTAGCTCCAATCTCTCTAGTCTTACTGTATGTAGATCCAATCTCTCTAGTCTTATTGTATGTAGCTCCAATCTCTCTAGTCTTACTATGTATGTAGCTCCAATCTCTCTAGTCTTACTGTTGTAGCTCCAATCTCTCTAGTCTTACTGTTAGTAGCTCCAATCTCTCTATCTTACTGTATGTATCTCCATCTCTCTAGTCTATTGTAATGTGCTCCAATCTCTCTAGTCTTACTGTATGTAGCTCCAATCTCTCTAGTCTTATTGTATGTAGCTCCAATCTCTCTAGTCTTACTGTATGTAGCTCCAATCTCTCTAGTCTTACTGTATGTAGCTCCAATCTCTCTAGTCTTACTGTATGTAGCTCCAATCTCTCTAGTCTTACTGTTGTAGCTCCAATCTCTCTAGTCTTATTGTATGTAGCTTCCACTCTTCTCCTAGTCTTACTGTATGTAGCTCCAACTCTCTAGTCTTATGTATGTAGCTCCAATCTCTCTATCCTTATGTATGTAGCTCCAATCTCTCTAGTCTTATGTATGTAGCTCCAATCTCTCTAGTCTTACTGTATGTAGCCCAATCTCTCTAGTCTTATTGTATGTAGCTCCATATCTCTCTAGTCTTACTGTAATGTAGCTCCAAATCTCTCTAGTCTTATTGTATGTAGCTCCAATCTGCTCTAGTCTTACGAGTATGTAGCTCCAATCTCTCTAGTCTTATTGTAGTACTTCAATCTCTTTAGTCTTACTGTATTAGCTCCAATCTCTCTAGTCTTACTGTAATGTAGCTTCAATCTCTCTAGTCTTACGTGTATGTAGCCTCCAATCTCTCTATTCTTACTGTATGTACTCCAATCTCTCTAGTCTTATTGTATGTAGCTCCAATCTCTCTAGTCTTACTGTATGGTCCCAATCTATCTAGTCTTACTGTATGTAGCTCCAATCTCTCTAGTCTTATTGTAATGTAGCTCCAATCTCTCTAGTCTTACTGTATGTAGCTCCAATCTCTCTAGTCTTACTGTATGTAGCTCCAATCTCTCTAGTCTTATTGTATGTAGCTCCAATCTCTCTAGTCTTATTGTATGTAGCTCCAATCTCTCTAGTCTTATTGTATGTAGCTCCCAATCTCTCTAGTCTTACTGTATGTAGCTCCAATCTCTCTAGTCTTACTGTAGTAGCTCCAATCCTCTCGTCTTAGTATTATCTCCAATCTCTCTAGTCTTATTGTATGTAGCTTCAATCTCTCTAGTCTTACTGTATGTAGCTCCAATCTCTCTAGTCTTACTGTATGTAGCTTCAATCTCTCTAGTCTTACTGTATGTATCTCCAATCTCTCTAGTCTTACTGTATGTAGCTCCAATCTCTCTAGTCTTATTGTATGTAGCTCCAATCTCTCTAGTCTTACTGTATGTAGCTCCAATCTCTCTAGTCTTATTGTAATGGCTCCAATCTCTCTCTAGTCTTTTGTATGTAGCTCCATCTCTCTAGTCTTAGTATGTAGCCCAATCTCTCTAGTCTTATTGTTGTAGCTCCAACTCCTCTCAGTCTTACTGTATGTAGCTCCATCTCTCTAGTCTTACGTATGTAGCTCCAATCTCTCTAGTCTTACTGTATGTAGCTCCATCTCTCTAGTCTTATTGTATTTAGCTCCAATCTCTCTAGTCTTACTGTATGTAGCTCCAATCTCCTCTAGTCTACTGTATGTACGCCAATCTCTCTAGTCTTATTGTATGTACTCCCATCTCTCTAGTCTTATGTATGTAGCTCCAATCTCTCTATCTATGTATGTAGCTCCAATCTCTCTAGTCTTATTGTATGTAGCTCCAATCTCTCTAGTCTTATTGTATGTAGCTCCAATCTCTCTAGTCCTTATTGTATGTAGCTCCAATCTCTCTAGTCTTACTGTATGTACTCCAATCTCTCTAGTCTTACTGTATGTAGCTCCAATCTCTCTAGTCTTACTGTATGTAGCTCCAATCTCTCTAGTCTTATTGTATTTAGCTCCAATCTCTCTAGTCTTACTGTATGTAGCTCCAATCTCTCTAGTCTTACTGTATGTAGCTCCAATCTCTCTAGTCTTTTGTAGCTCCAATCTCTCATCTCTGTTTATTGTATGTAGCTCCAATCTCTCTAGTCTTATTGTATGTAGCTCCAATCTCTCTAGTCTTACTGTATGTAGCTCCAATCTCTCTAGTCTTACTGTATGTAGCTCCAATCTCTCTAGTCTTACTGTTGTAGCTCCATCTCTCTAGTCTTATTGTATGTAGCTTCAATCTCTCTAGTCTTACTGTATGTAGCTCCAATCTCTCTAGTCTTACTGTATGTAGCTCAATCTCTCATTGTCTTACTGTATGTAGCTCCAATCTCCTCTAGTCTTACTGTATGTAGCTCCATCTCTCTAGTCTTAATGTATGTAGCTCCAATTCTCTCTAGTCTACTGTATGTAGCTCCAATCTTCTAGTCTTATTGTATGTAGCTCCAATCTCTCTAGTCTTATTGTAGGTAGCCTCCAATCTCCTAGTCTTTTGTATGTACTCCAATCTCTCTAGTCTTATTGTATGTAGCTCCAATCTCTCAGTCCTTACTGTATGTAGCTCCATCTCTCTAGTCTTTGTATGTAGCTCCAATCTCTCTAGTCTTACTGTTTAGCTCAATCTCTCTAGTCTTATTGTATGTAGCTCCAATCTCTCTAGTCTTACTGTATGTAGCTCCAATCTCTCTAGTCTTACTGTATGTAGCTCAATCTCTCTATTCCTCTTGTATGTAGCTCCAATCTCTCTAGTCTATATGTATGTAGCTTCCAATCTCTCTAGTCTTTGTATGTAGCTCCATCTCTCTAGTCTTACTGTATGTAGCTCCAATCTCTCTAGTCTTATGTATGTAGCTCAACTCTCTAGTCTTACGTATACGTGTATGTAGCTCCAACTCTCTAGTCTTATTGTATTAGCTCAATCCTCTCTAGTCTTCTGTATGTATGTAGCTCCAATCTCTCTAGTCTTACTGTATGCTAAAGCTCCAATCTCTCTAGTCTTACTGTATGTAGCTCCAATCTCTCGTTTAAGTAGTCGCTTCATTGTCTATGTTGTAGCTCCAATCTCTCTTTCATCTCTGTCTTACTGTATGTAGCTCCAATCTCTCTAGTCTACTGTATGTAGCTCCAATCCTCTTTGTCCTTACTGTATGTATCTTCCATCTCTCTAGTCTTACTGTATGTAAGCTCCAATCTCCTAGTCTTACTGTATGTAGCTCCAATCTCTCTAGTCTTCATTGTATGTAGCTCGCATCTCAATCTCTCTAGTCTTATTGTATGTAGCTCCATCTCTCTAGTCTTATTGTATGTAGCTCCATCTCTCTAGTTGTCCTCTAGTCTTGTATGTAGTCAATCTCTCTAGTCTTGATACTGTCTTTAGCTCCAATCTCTCTAGTCTTACTGTATGTACTCCAATCTCTGAGTCTTACTGTATGTAGCTCCAATCTCTCTAGTCTTATTGTATGTAGCTCCAATCTCTCTAGTCTTATTGTAGTAGCTCCCGAAATCTCTCTAGTCTTCCTGTATGTAGGCTTGCTCAATCTCTCTAGTCTTACTGTATGTAGCTCCAATCTCTCTAGTCTTATTGGTATTAGCTCCCTCTCTCTATTCTTACTGTAGGTACATGCCCCCAATCTCTCTAGTCTTATTGTATGTAGCTCCAATCTCTTAGTCTATTGTATGTACTTCCAATCTCCTAGTCTTATTGTATGTAGCTCCAATCTCTCTAGTCTACTGTATGTAGTCCATCTCTCTAGTCTTACTGTATGTAGCTCCAATCCTCTAGTCTACTGTATTAGCTCAACTCTCTAGTCTTGGTTGTATGTACTCCAATCTCTCTAGTCTACTGTATGTACTCAATCTCTCTAGTCTTTGTATGTAGCTCCAATTCTCTAGTCTTACTGTATGTAGCTCCAATCTCTCTAACTCTGTACTTACTCAAGCTCTTAGTCTAGTATGTAGCCCAATCTCTCTAGTCTTATTGTATGAGCTCAATCTCTCTATCTTAGTTTTAGCTCCATCTTCTCTAGTCTTACTGTATGTACTCCTATATCATCTCTCTAGCTTATGTATGTACTCAATCTCTCTAGTCTTAACTGTATGTAGCTACTTTAGTGTAGCTCCCATCTCTCTAGTCTTTGTATGTAGCTCAATCTCTCTAGTCTTACTGTATGTAGCTATCCAATACGTTCTAGTCTTATGTTATGTAGCTCCAACTCTCTCTCTCCTCAAGTCTTACTGTATGTATCGCTCTCCAATCTCTCTTAGTCTTACTTGTAGGTAGCTCCAATCTCTAGTATTGAGCTCTGTCTTAGTACTCCAATCTCTCTAGTCTTATGTATGTAGCTAAGCCTCTCTATCCATTGTGTAGCTCCAACATAGTCTATTGTATGTATCCCATCTCCTCTCTTAATCTCTTTCTATGTCTTACTTATTTATGTAATGTAGCTCCACTCATCTCTAGTAGCTCAATCTCTCTTATTCTTATCTATGTATGTAGCTCCAATCTCTCTAGTCTCTTCTGTATGTATGCTCCAATCTCTCTAGATCTATGTATTAGCTCCAATCTCTCTCTATCTTATTTGATGTATGTAGCGGCCCCAAATGCTCTTTAGTCTACTGTATGTAAGCTTCCAATACTCTCCTCTAGAGTCCTACCTGTGATGTACTGCCAAGTAGCTCATACTGATGTCTCCAATCTCTCTAGTCTACTGTATGTAGCTAGCTCTTAGCTGCTCTAGTACCAATCTCTCTAGTCTTATTGGGATGTAGCTTCCAATTCTCTCTCTAGTCTTATTTAATTGTAGTATCGTCCAAATCTCTCTCGCTCTAGATCTATGTATAGCTCCAATCGCTCTATCTTATGTATGTAGCTTAGCTACCCAATCTCTCTAGTCTTATAGTATGTGGTACTCCAATCTCTCTCTCTAGTCTTACTGTAGTAGCTTACCTCCAATCTCTCTATTCTTATTTGTATGTAGCTCCACCTCCAATATTGTACGTGGCTCCAATCTCTCTATCTTTATTGTATGTAGCTCCAACTCTCTCTAGTCTTATTGGTATGTACTCCAATCTCTCTAGTCCTTATGTATTGTACCAATGTACTGAGCTCAAATCTCTCTAGTCTTACTCTTTACCTGTAATATGTATCTG
>JAACNH010001003.1:0-20830 GCA_019447015.1 Hymenochirus boettgeri | reverse complement strand
GACGTTGGTAGAGTTCATTGTATCAATGTGTCTGTGGGTAGATGTTACATTATCAATCAATGTCTGTGGGAGAGGTTAGCATTAGTATATGTCTGTGGGAGAGTAGGTGATATGCTTTTAGTACGTTGGTATCATTTTGTGAGAGTTACATTGTATTTGGTGTGGATGTAGTGTAATCATTATATCATGTCTGTGGGGTGAGTTACAGTATAATTGTCTGGGTAAGTACATTATGATGTTATTTTCATGGAGAGTTACCTTATTTTATGTTTGTGGGAATAGTACATTGTAATAATTTTCTGTGGTGAGAGTTATATTGTATCATTGTGAGGGGCATTACATTGTATCTTTTTTCTGGATGGAGTTACATTATATCATTGTCTGGGGGGAGTTACATTGTATCATTGTTTGTGGGTAGAGTTACAGTGTATCATCTTGTTTGGGGTAGATTTACATTGTATCATTGTCTTTGCGTAGAGTTTTTTAGAGTTACATTATATCATTGTCTGTGGGTGAGTTCATTATTCATTGTCTGGGGTAGAGTTACATTGTATCTGTTTGCGTGAGTTTAGAGTATGACATTATCTTGTTCTGTGGGTGAGTTACATTATATCATTGTCTGTGGGTAGAGTTACATTGTATCATTCTCTTTGCGTAGAGTTACATTATATCATTGTCTTTGGTAGAGTTACATTGTATCATTGTCTGTGGGGAGAGTTCATTGTATCATTGTCTGTGGGTAGAGTTACATTATATCATTGCCTGTGGGTAGAGTTACATTGTATCATTGTCTGTTGGGGAAAGTTACATATATCATTGTCTGTGGGTAGAGTCTGTATCATTGTCTGTGGGAGGTTAATTATAATGTCTGTGGGGAGAGTTACATATATCATTGTCTGTGGGTAGAGTTACATTGTATCATTGTCTTTGCGTAGAGTTACATTATATCATTGCCTGTGGGGAGAGTTACATTGTATCATTGTCTGTGGGTAGTTAAGTTCCAGTATATCATTGCCTGGGGTAGAGTTACAGATGTATATGTCGTGGGGAGAGTTACATTATATATTGCCTGTGGGAGAGTTACATTTATCATTGTCTGTGGTTAGAGTTTACATTATATCATTGTCGTGGGTAGAGTTACATTATATCATTGCCTGTGGTAGAGTTACTTATATCATTGTCTGGGGAGTATGTGTAGAGTTACATATATCATTGTCTGTGGGTGAGTTACGTATCATGTCTGTGGGTAGAGTTACATGTCATTGTCTGTGGGGAGAGTTAGTACCATTGTATCATTGCCTGTGGGGAGAGTTACATATATCATTGTTGGGTGAGTTACATTATCATTGCGTGGGAAGTTCTTATATCATGTCTGTGTAGTAGTTGAGTTACTTATATCTGTCTGTGGGTAGAGTTACATTATATCATTGTCTGTGGGGAGAGTTACATTATATCATTGTCGTGGGTAGGTTACATTATATCAGTCTGTGGGTAGAGTTACATTATATCATGTCTGTGGAGAGGCGTGAGAGTTACTTATATCAATTCTGTAGGGTGATGTATCATTGTCTTTGCGTAGAGTTACATTATATCATTGCTGTGGGTAGAGTTACATCGTATTATGCCTGTGAGTAGAGTTACAGTGTATCATTGTCTGTGGGAGAGTTACATCGTATATTGCCTGTGGGTAGTAGAGTTACATTGTATCATGTCTGTGGGTTAGAGTTACATTATATCATTGCCTGTGGGTTAGAGTTATCGATTATTTGCCTGTTTGTAGAGTTACTGTATCATTGTCTGTGGGAGAGTAGTTACATTATATCATTGTCTGTGTGTAGAGTTACATTGTATCATTGTCTTTGCGTAGAGTTAGAGTTACATTAATCATTGCCTGTGGGAGGTTACATTGTATCATGTCTCGTGGGTAGAGTTACATTATATCATTGTCTGTGGGTGAGAGTTACAGTGTATGATTGTGTGTGGGGAGAGTTATTATTCATTGCCTGTGGGGAGAGTTCATTATATCATGTGTCTGTGGGTAGAGTTACATTATATCATTGTCTGTGGCGAGAGTACATTGTATCATTGTTGTGGGGAGAGTTACATATCATTGTCTGTGGGTGGTAGAGTTAGAGTTACATTTATCATTGTCTGTGGGGAGAGTACATTGTATCATAGTCTGTGTAGAGTTACAGTTACAGTACATTTCATGCTGGGGGAGAGTTGCATTGTATCATTGTCTGTGGGGAGAGTTACATTATATCATTGTCTGTGGGTAGAGTTACATTACATCATTGTCTGTGGGAGAGTTACATTTTATCATTGTTTGTGGGTAGGTTACGTTGTATCATTGCCTGTGGGTAGAGTTACATTGTATCATTGTCTGTGGGTAGAGTTACATTGTATCATTGTCTGTGGTAGAGTTATGTTGTATCATGTCTGTGGGTAGAGTTACATTAATCATTGTCTGTGGGGGCGAGAGTTACATTGTATCATTGTCTTGGCAGAGTCATACATTGATGTGGGGAGAGTTATGTTGTATACATTGTCTGTGGGTAGAGTTATTACATATATCTTGTCTGTGGGAGAGTAACATTGTATCTTGTCTGTGGGCGAAGTTTCATTAATCATTGTCTGTGGGGAGAGTTACATGTATCATGTCTGGGGAGAGTTACGTTGCATCATTGCCTGTGGGTAGAGTTAATTGTATCATTGTCTGGGGAGAGTTACATTGTATCATTGTCTGTGGGGAGAGTTACGTTGTATCATTGACTGTGGTAGAGTTACATTGTATCATTGTCTGTGGGTAGAGTTACATTATATCAATGTCTGTGGGAAGAGTTACATTATATCATTGTCTGTGGGTAGAGTTTTAGTCATGTTGAGAGTTACATTATATCATTTTGTGGGTGTAGAGGTACATTATCATTTCTGGTGCAGGTACATATGTTCGGGTAGTAGAGTTACATGTGTATACATGTCTGTGGGTAGAGTTATGTTGTATCATTTCTGGGTACGGTTACATTATATCATGGTATGTGGGATGAGTTACATTGTATCATTGTCTGTGGGCCGAGTTAATTCATCATTGTGTGGAAGAGTATTGTTCCATGATGTTGGGGGTAGAGTTACATATATCATTGTCTGTGGGGAGAGTTACATTGTATCATTTTCTGTGGGCAGAGTTTACATTACACATTGTCTTGATGGGGAGAGTTAACATTGTAGTTCATTGTGACTGTGGGAGAGTTACGTTGTTCATGCCTGTGGGTAGAGTTACATTTATCATTGTCTGTGGGGAGAGTTACATTGATATCATGTCTGGGGGAGAGTTCCTGTTATGACTGTTGGTAGAGTTACATGTATCATTGTTGTGGGTAGAGGACCTTATATCATGTCTGTGGGAGAGTTACATTATTATATTGTCTGGGTTTTTGAGTTCCATTAAATATTGTTGTGGGTATTAGTTACATATATCATTGTCTGTGGTGAGTTAATATTATGTGACATTGTAGATTGTCTTTTCGGACGAGTTACATTATTTATTGTTTGTGGGAATAGTTACATGTATCAATTTTCTGTGGTGAGAGTTATTATGTATCATGTGTGGGGATTACATTGATCTTTCTTTCTGGAGAGTTACATTATATCGTCGGTGGTAGAGTTACATTGTATCATTGTTTGTGGGTAGAGTTACAGTGTATCATTGTTTGTGGGTATATTTACATTGTATCATTGTCTTTTCGTAGAGTTACATTATATCATTGTCTGTGGGTAGAGTTACATTATATCATTGTCTGTGGGTAGAGTTACATTGTATCGTTCTCTTGGAGTAGACGTTTAAGAAGTGAGTTACATTATATCATGGTCTGGTGGGTAGAGTTGTACATTTAATCATGTTCTGTGGGGAGTTATTTAGAGTTTTAGAGTTTAGTTTTTAGCGTAGAGTTTTTTAGAGTTTTAAGTTTGGATAGAGTTATTTAGTTAGTTGTGTTGGTTTAGTTAAGTTTAGTTTGGTGAGTTAATTAGTTATATTGTGTGTAGAGTTAGAGGTAGTATATTAGTATGAAACTAGAGTTGAGTTGGTTTTTTTTTTTTTTTTATTAGAGTTTAGAGTTTTAAATATGTATTTTTGTAAGTAGTTCATTAGTTCTTTTTGTAGAGTATTAGAGGTAAGAGTTCTTATAGGAGTTATTTAGAGTTACATTATAGTTTTAGTTATATTTTCTGTGAGTTTAAAGTTGTTTGGTAGAGTTTAGTAGAGTTTAGAGTTTTTAGAGTTTAGTCAGTTTATTTAGAGTTTAGTTAGATTTGGGTAGAGTCTTACGACTTTAATTCGTTTATAGTTTTAGAGTTAGAGTTCGTTTAGAGATAGAGTTTTTATAGTTTTAAGGTTAGAGTTAGTTAGTTTTTGGTAGAGTTTTTATTGTAGGTAGAGTTACTAGTGATAGAGTTCGAGTGGTTCTTAGTTTAGAGTTAACATGTGAGGTAGAGTTGTTGTAGGATTTAGAATAGTTTGGGCCGTAGTAGTTTTACGAGTTGATTAGAGTTTTTAGAGTTACAGTATATGGTTTAGAGTTACATTGTAATTTCTCTTTGCGTGAGGTTACCATATATCATTGTCTCTTGCGTAGAGTTATTTATATTGTCTGGTTTTGAGTTACAAGTGTAGCATGCATGTGTGTGGGTAGAGTTACCTTATATCATTGTCTGTGGGTAGAGTTACTTGTATCATGTGTGGGGAATTACATTTTATCATTGTCTGTGGGTATAGGTTACAGTGTATCATTGTCTGTGGTAGAGTTACATTGTATCATGTTGTGGGAGAGTAGTTACATTATATCATTGTCTGTGGGTAGAGTTACATTGTATCATTGTCTTTCGTAGAGTTACATTATATCATGCAGTCCGTGGGGGATTTGGGGGGAGAGTTTCATTGTATCATTGTCTGTGGGTAGGAGTTACATTATGTCATTTGTCTGTGGGTAGAGTTACAGTGTATCATGTCTGTGGGGAGAGTACATTTTCATTGCTGTGGGGAGAGTTACATTATATCATTGTCTGGGTAGAGTTTAGAGTTACATTATATCATTGTCTGTGGGGTAAGTTCATTATATCATTGTCTGTGGGTAGAGTTACATTATATCATTGTCTGTGGGTAGAGTAGAGTTACATTTATCATTGTTTGTGGGAGGTTAAGTGTATCATGTCTGTGGGGGAGAGGTACATTGTATCATTGCTGTTGGGAGAGTTAATTTATCATTGTCTGTGGGTGAGTACATTATATCATCTTCTGTGGGTAGAGAGAGTTACATTATATCATTGTCTGTTGGGGGGAGAGTTGAGGTTACATTATATCATTGCCTGTGGGGAGAGTTACATTTTATATCAGTCTGTGGGTAGAGTACATGTATCAATGCTTTGTGGTAGAGTTACATTATATCATTGCCTGTGGGTATTAAGTAGTACATCGTAGTATTGCTGTGAGTAGAGTTACAGTATCATTGTCTGTGGGAAAGTTACATTATTATTGCCTGTGGGTAGAGTTACATGTGTATCATTGTCTTGGGTGGTTTAGAGTTACATTAATATTGCCTGTGGTAGAGTTACATCGTAATTGCTGTGGGTAGAGTAGAGTTACATTGTATCATTGTCTGTGGGAGAGTTACATATATCCTTGTTGTGGGTAGAGACATGTTATGTCTTGCGAGAGTACATTATATCATTGCCTGTGGGGAGAGTTACATTGTATCATTGTCTGTGGGTAGAGTTACATATATAATCATGTCTGTGGGTGAGTGTACAGTGTATCATTGTCTGTGTGGAGAGTTACATTATATCATCTTAGTTCATAATCTTGGGGTCTTAATGGTGTGTAGAGTAAATTATATCATTTGTCTGTGGGAGAGAATATATGTAGTGGTCGATGTTACACTTATCGTGGTTAGAGCATTATCATGTCTGTGGGTTGTTAGAGTTTACATTATATCATGTCGTGGGTAGAGTTACAGTGTATTCATTGTCTGTGGGTAGAGTTGTATCAGTTGTGGGAGTCCAATTGTATATGCTGTGGGGGAGAGTTAATGTATATGGCCTTTGGGAGTCTGTGTAATCATTATGTCATTGCCTGGGTAGAGTTACATTACTATCATGCTTTGTGGGAGAGTTAACATTATTATAAGTGTCTGGGGGTGAGAATTAAAGTCGACCAGTCCTCCCTGCGAATTTTATCTATGCATCCTTGGGATGAGCTTACATTATATCATTGCCTGTGGGGAGAGTACATTATAGTATTGCTGCTGGGGAGCTGATATAGTCATGTCTGGGGGAGAGTTACATTAGATCATGCTTTGGGGGGGTACATGATATCATGTTAGTGGGTAGGTACAGTGATCATTGTCTTTGCGTTGTGGGGAGAGTTACATTATATCATTGTCTGTGGGTAGAGTTACATTGTATCATTGTCTGTGGGGAGAGTTACATTGTATCATTGTCTGTGGGGAGAGTTACATTATATCATTGTCTGTGGGTAGAGTTACATTATATCATTGTCTGTGGGGAGAGTTACATTGTATCATTGTCTGTGGAGAGGTTTACTTAGATCATGTCTGTGGGTAGATTTACATTAACAAATCATTTCTGTGGGAGATTTTACATTGTATCATTGTCTGTGGTAGAGTTACGTGTATCATTGCCTGTGGGTAGCGTTTACTTGTAATCCTTGTCTGTGGGTAGAGTTACATTGTATCATTGTCTGTGGGTAGAGTGTACTTTATCATTGTCTGTGGGAGTTACATTAAGATCATTGTCTGTGGGGAGAGTTACATTGTATCATTGTCTGTGGGTAGAGTTACATTACATCATTGTCTGTGGGGAGAGTTACATTGTATCACTTGTCCTGTTGGGAGAGTTACGTTGTATCATTGCCTGTGGGTAGAGTTACATTGTATCATTGTCTGTGGGGAGAGTTACATTGTATCATTGTCTGTGGGGAGAGTTATGCTTGTAATCATTGACTGTTTGGTAGAGTTACATTGTATCATTGTCTGTGGGTAGAGTTACAGTATAATCAATGTCTGTGGAAATTACTTATATCAATATTGTCGGTGGGTAGAGTTACATTATCATTGTCTGTGGGTAGAGTTCATTATATCATTGTCTGTGGAGAGTTTTACATTGTTCTTATGGCCATGTTGGTGAATTTTACATGTGTATGATTGTCTTTTCATGGGAGAGTTACATTTTTTATTGTCTGTGGGAATAGTTACATTGTATATTTTCTGTGTTGAGAGTTATCATTGTATCATCTTGTGGGGAGCATTACTGTATTTTTTTCTGGAGAGTTACATTATAATCATTTTCTTGTCCTTTGCGTAGAGTTACATTGTATCATTGTCTGTGGGTAGAGTTACATTATATCATTTGTCTGTGGGTAGTTACATTGTATCTTGTCTTTGGTAGAGTTACATTATATCATGTCTGTGGGTAGAGTTTAATTATATCATTGTCTTGGGTAGAGTTACATTGTATCATTCTCTTTGCGTAGAGTTTACATTATATCATGTGTCTTTGCTAAGTTACATTATAATCATTGTCCTTGGTAGAGTTACATTGTATCATTGTCTGTGGGTAGAGTTACAGTGTATCTTGTCTGTGGGTAGAGTTACATTGTATCATTGTCTGTGGGGAGAGTTTTTACATTATATCATTGTCTGTGGGTAGAGTAACATTGTATCATTGTCTTTGCGTAGAGTTACATTATATCATTGTCTGTGGGGAGAGTTCACTGTATCCATTGTCTGTGGGTAAGAGTTACGTTGTTCATTGCCTGTGGGTAGAGTTACCTTGTATCATTGTCTGTTGTAGAGTTACATTGTATCATTGTCTGTGGGTAGAGTTACATTGTATCATTGTCTGTGGGTAAGAGTTAACATTATATCATTGTTCTGTGGGGAGAGTTACATTGTATCTTGTCTGTGGGAGAGTTACATTACATTCATTTGTATGTGGGGAGAGTTACATTGTATCATTGTCTGTGGGGAGAGTTACGTTTTAATCATTGCCTGTGGGTAGAGTTACATTGTATCATTGTCTGTGGGGGAGAGTTACATTGTATCATTGTCTGTGGGGAGAGTTATGTTGTATCATTGACTGTTGGTAGAGTTACATTGTATCATTGTCTGTGGGTAGAGTTACATTATATCAATGTCTGTGGGAAGAGTTACATTATATCATTGTCTGTGGGTAGAGTTACATTATATCATTGTTTGTGGGTGAGTTACATTATATCATTGTCTGTGGGTAGAGTTACATTGTATTATTGTCCATGGGGAAAGTTACATTGTATGATTGTCTTTTCAGGGAGAGTTACATTATTTTATTGTTTGTGGGAATGTTTACATTGTATAATTTTCTGTGGTGAGAGTTATCATTGTCATCTTGTGGGGGATTACATTGTATCTTTTTTCTGGGAGTTTTTTCGTGTCTGTGGGGGTTTACGGTATCTTTGTTGTGGGGTGGTTCTTGTATCTTTTTGTAGGGTGTTCTTGTTCATTGTCTTTGCGTGAGTTGCCATTATATCTTGTCTGTGGGTGAGTTACATTTATCTGGTCATTGTCTGGTTCTTGTCATCTTCTCTTTGCGTGCGTAGTTCTTTTCTTGGTTAGAGTTACACATTATATCTTGTCTGTGGGTAGAGTTACATTTTATCATTGTCTGTGGGTAGAGTTACATATGTCATTGTCTGTGGGTAGAGTTACAATTGTATCATTGCTGGTGGAGTTACTTATATCATTGTCGGTGGGTAGAGTTACATGTAATCATTGCTGTGGGTAGAGTTACATTGTACATTGTCTGTGGGGAAGTTACATTATATCTTGCCTGTGGGGAGTTACATTTGTATCATTGCTGTGGGTAGAGTTTACATTATATCATTGCCTGTGGGGAGAGTTACATTATATCATTGTCTGGTGGGTAGAGTTAATATATCATTGTCTTGGGTAGAGTTACATTATATCATGTCTGTGGTAGAGTTACATTATATCATTGTCTGTGGGTAGATTACATTGTATCATTGTCTGTGGGTAGAGTTACATGTATCATTGTCTGTGGGTAGAGTTACATTGTATCATGTCCTGTGGGGAGAGTTACATTATATCATTGCCTGTGGGGAGAGTTACATTATATCATTGTCTGTGGGTAGAGTTACATTATATCATTGTCTGTGGGTAGAGTTACATTATATCATTGTCTGTGGGTAGAGTTACATTATATCATTGTCTGTGGGTAGAGTTACATTATATCATTGCCTGTGGGGAGAGTTACATTATATCATTGTCTGTGGGTAGAGTTACATTATATCATTGTCTGTGGTGATATTTTACATTATATCATTGTCTGGGTGGTAGAGTTACATTATATCATTGCCTGTGGGTAGAGTTACATTATAACATTGCTGTGGGGAGAGTTACGATATATCATGTCTGTGGGTAGAGTTACATTATATCATTGTCTGTGGGTAGAGTTACATTATATCATTGTCTGTGGGGAGAGTTACATTATATCATTGTCTGTGGGGAGAGTTACATTATATCAATGTCTGTGGTAGAGTTACATTGTATCATTGTCTTTGCGTAGAGTTACATTATATCATTGCCTGTGGTAGAGTTACACTCGTATTATTGCCTGTGAGTAGAGTTACAGTGTATCATTGTCTGTGGGGAGAGTTACATCGTATTATTGCCTGTGGGTAGAGTTATCATTGTATCATTGTCTGTGGGTAGAGTTACATTATATCATTGCCTGTGGGTAGAGTTACACTCGTATTATTGCCTGTGGGTAGAGTTACATTGTATCATTGTCTGTGGGGAGAGTTACATTATATCATTGTCTGTGGGTAGAGTTACATTGTATCATTGTCTTTGCGTAGAGTTACATTATACATTGCCTGTGTGGAGAGTTACATTGTATCATTGTCTGTGGGTAGAGTTACATTATATCATTGTCTGTGGGTAGAGTTACAGGTATTGTCTGTGCTGTGGGAGAGTTACATTATATCATTGCCTGTGGGAGAGTTACAACATTATATCATTGTCTGTGGTAGAGTTACATTATATCATTGTCTGTGGCGAGAGTTACATTGTATCATTGTCTGTGGGGAGAGTTTCATTATATCTTGTCTGTGGGTAGAGTTACATTTTTATCATTGTCTGTGGGGATAGTTACATTGTATCATAGTCCTGTGGGTAGAGTTACATTACATCATTGTCTGGGGGGAGGGTTGCATTGTATCATTGTCTGTGGGGAGAGTTACATTATATCATTGTCTGTGGGTAGAGTTACATTACATCATTGTCTGTGGGGAGAGTTACATTTTATCATTGTCTGTGGGTAGAGTTACGTTGTATCATTGCCTGTGGGTAGAGTTACATTGTATCATTGTCTGTGGGTAGAGTTACATTGTATCATTGTCTGTGGGTAGAGTTATGTTGTATCATTGTCTGTGGGTAGAGTTACATTATAATCATGTCTGTGGGATAGTTACATTGTATCATTGTCGTGGGCAGAGTTAATTACATCATTGTCTGTGGGGAGTTTATGTTTTGTATCATTGTCTGTGGGTAGAGTTACATTATCATTGTCTGTGGGAGAGTTACATTGTATCATTGTCTGTGGGCAGAGTTACATTACATCATTGTCTGTGGGGAGAGTTACATTGTATCATTGTCTGTGGGAGAGTTACGTTGCATCATTGCCTGTGGGTAGAGTTACATTATATCATTGTCTGTGGGGAGAGTACAATTGTATCTTTCTGTGGAGAGTTTTTGTATCATTGACTGTTGGTAGAGTTACATTGTATCATTGTCTTGGGTAGAGTTACATTATATCAATGTCTGTGGAAGAGTTTACATTATATCATTGTTGTGGGTAGAGTACATTATATCATTGTTTGTGGGTAGAGTTACATTATATCATTGTCTGTGGGTAGAGTTACATTTTATTATTGTCTCAGGGGAAAGTTACATTGTTATGATTGTCTTTTCAGGGAGAGTTACATTATTTATTGTTTGTGGGAATAGTTTACATTGTATAATTTTCTGTGGGTGAGAGTTATATTGTATCATTGTGGGGGCATTACATTGTATCTTTTTTCTGGAGAGTTACATTATATCATTGTCTGTGGGTAGAGTTACATTGTATCATTGTTTGTGGGTAGAGTTACAGTTATCCATTGTTTGTGGGTATATTTACATTGTATCATTGTCTTTGCGTAGAGTTACATTATATCATTGTTCGTGGGGTAAGTTACATTATATCATTGTCTTGTGTAGAGTTACATTGAATCATTTCTGCATAAGTTACATTATATCATGTCTTGGGAGGTTACATTATATCATTGTCTGTGGTAGAGTTTACATTGTATCATTCTCTTTGCGTAGAGTTACATTGATCATTCATTGTCTTTGCGTAAGTGTACATTATCATTGTCTTGGTTAAAGTTACATTGTATATGTTGTGTGGGTAGAGTTACATTATATCATGTCTGTGGTGAGTTACATTGTATCATTGTCTGTGGGGAAAGTTACATTATATCATTGTCGTGGGTAGAGTTACAGTTGTATCATTGTCTGTGGGTAGAGTTACATTGTATCATTGTCTGTGGGGAGAGTTACATTATATCATTGTCTGTGGGTAGAGTTACATTGTATCATTGTTCTTTTTGCGTAGAGTTACATTATATCATTGCCTGTGGGTAGAGTTCATCTTGTATCATTGTCGTGGGTAAGTTACATTATATCATTTCTGTGGGTAGAGTTACAGTTATCATTGTCTGTGGGAGAGTTACATTAGTCATTATTCCTGTGGGGAGAGTTTACATTATATCATTGTCTGTGGGTAGAGTTACATTATATCATTGTCTGTGGGTAGAGTTACATTATATCATTGTCTGTGGGTAGAGTTACATTATATCATTGTCTGTGGGTAGAGTTACATTTATCATTGTCTGTGGGTAGAGTTACAGTGTATCATTGTCTGTGGGTAGAGTTACATTGTATCATTGTCTGTGGGAGAGTTACATGTATCATTGCCTGTGGGTAGAGTTACTTATATCATTGTCTGTGGGTAGAGTTCCATTATCTCAATTGCCTGTGGGGAGAGTTACATTATATCATTGTCTGTGGGTAGAGTTCCATTATATCATTGTCTGTGGGTAGAGTTACATTATATCATTGTCTGTGGGGAGAGTTACATTATATCATTGTCTGTGGGTAGAGTTACATTATATCATTGTCTGTGGGTAGAGTTACATTATATTCATTGTCTGTGGGGAGAGTTACATTATATTATTGCCTGTGGGGAGAGTTACATTATATCAATGTCTGTGGGTAGAGTTACATTGTATCATTGTCTTGCGTAGAGTTACATTATATCTTGCCTGTGGGTAGAGTTACATCGTATTATTGCGTGAGTAGAGTTACAGTGTATCATTGTCTGTGGGAAGAGTTACATCGTATTATTGCCTGTGGGTAGAGTTACATTGTATCATTGTCTGTGGGTAGAGTTACATTATTCATTGCCTTGTGGGTAGGTCATGATATTGCCTGTGGTAGAGTTTACATTGTATCATTGTCTGTGGGGAGAGTTACATTATATCATTGTCTGGGGTAGAGTTACATTGTATCATTGTCTTGCGTAGAGTTACATTATATCATTGCCTGTGGGGAGAGTTACATTGTATCATTGTCTGTGGGTAGAGTTACATTATATCATTGTCTGTGGGTAGAGTTACAGTGTATCATGGTCTGTGGGGAGAGTTACATTATATCATGGCCTGTGGGGAGAGTTACATTATATCATTGTCTGTGGGAGTACTTATACTTGTGTGGGGTAGAGTTACATTATATCATTGTCTGTGGGTAGAGTTACATTATATCATTGTCTGTGGGTAGAGTTTACATTATATCATTGTCTGTGGTAGAGTTACAGTGTATCATTGTCTGTGGGTAGAGTTACTTGTATCATTGTCTGTGGGGAGAGTTACATTGTATCATTGCCTGTGGGGAGAGTTACATTATATCATTGTCTGTGGGTAGAGTTACATTATATCATTGCCTGTGGGGAGGTAGTTACATTATATCATTGTCTGTGGGTAGAGTACATATATCAGCATTGGTCTGTGGGAGAGTTACATTATTCATTGTCCTGTGGGAAGAGTTATACATTGTATTATTGCCTGTGGGTAGAGTTACATTATATCATTGTCTGTGGTAGAGTTACATTGTATCATTGTCTGTGGGTAGAGTTACATTATATCATTGCCTGTGGTTAGAGTTACATCGTATTATTGCCTGTGGGTAGAGTTACATTATATCATTGTCTGTGGGAAGAGTTACATTGTATTATTGCCTGTGGGTAGAGTTACATTGTATCATTGTCTGTGGGTAGAGTTACATTATATCATTGCCTGTGGGTAGAGTTACATCGTATTATTGCCTGTGGGTAGAGTTACAGTGTGTCATTGTCTGTGGGGAGAGTTACATTGTATTATTGCCTGTGGGTAGAGTTACATTATATCATTGCCTGTGGGTAGAGTTACATCGTATTATTGCCTGTGGGTAGAGTTACAGTGTATCATTGTCTGTGGGGAGAGTTACATTATATCAATGTCTGTGGTTAGAGTTACATCCTCGTATTATTGCCTGTGGGTAAGAGTTACAGTGTATCATTGTCTGTGGGGAGAGTTACATTATAACATTGTCTGTGCTGGTTATTTGAAGGAGCAACGCTGTTTACCCCGGAAGCCATGACAGTGATAAAGGGGTGACCCAGTTGTGGCTCTATTGGTTCTGTCAACCAGGAATGTTCAGTGATAAATTCATAACCTACAAGTCAATTATATCTCAAGTATCAGATGTGCAGATTTGCCCTGAACTTGCACCGTGAGGTCAGAGGGCAATTAAACTAATGTACCGTATCCTTAACAAGCCCCTCTAATGATCCATCCCAGAGGCCAATCTACTTGACCTTTACAAACACGGCCAAGGGTAAGTCACCTTCACCCCTGGGCTGGGAGGAATTAAGAATTTAATTTGTAGTGATTTAGGATATTAATATATCATAATTATTACATAAATAACATTAAGGGAAAAACAAAACACCTGTAACACATCACATGACCGCTGTCCAGATGTGACCAACTAGAAGAACTGGAGGGCCACAGTCTAGACTGATTTTAGGCTATTAAGCAATCAGATATTACCTTACTGCAGTAACCCAGTAAAGAGCTAAATTCTGATTGGTTGCTGCCAATTAATAGCATGGTAAAACCTTTTGCACCATTGAAACAGGAATGCGGGTCAGTAGGAGTCAATGGGAGTCAGTGAGAGTCAATGGGAATCAATGGAAGTCAGTGAGAGTCAATGGGAGTCAGCGAGGGTCTTACATTGTGCAGGGGATTATGGGAAGAAATTGTGCTCCAGACCCTGGCAATGAAAGATAAACATTTGTTCCATAAAACCAGTGTAAAATGACAGGTCCCTGGACCTTTGTTTTCACCAGTGTGTTGCTGCCATACTGCTCTGCCTTTGTCCACTAACATTATCATACAGAGAAAGACTCCGTACAGTTTAATAAGATGTGTAGAATGAATGGGTACAGAACTTTAATAAACACATTGGTTGACTGGGTGGCAATGTCTATGGAAGGAGACTGGATCTCGCATCCCCTCCTCTTTCTGGGATGATCTACATTAGATGCGGGCGCTGCCATATGACTTGGCAAGAAAATTGCCAGTGTGGCTGATTGTAAGAGATCTGTGGGTACATGTGATACAGCGGACAGGTGTCCCACCCTGGAAACACCCCCCAACCATTCGATATCATTTATCTTCGTTTTGTGGTGAGATCATCTCTTATTGTACTAAAAAAAATCCTCGGGTTCCCCAGATCAAAGGGCCCCCCAGTAAACCGGCATTTTCCATTCATATGAGACGTTTGGGATTTCACCGCCTCCCCCTTTGGCATGATGACGCCCGCTCCCCTTTCTGTTCTTTTATTGCCCGTTTTAAAAGAGGAAATTCACTCAAGCAGAAAGAATTAAAGTAATACCGCCCCGAAATATAATGGGCTTCTTCTCCTAAAGTCTTTTTTTTTTGGCAGAAACTGGACTTGTAACCCTGAAACAGCTGCGTGAATTTAAGGCAAGAAAACGCTTGCTGAGCGGAGGGATTTTTATGCCAACGCTCCGTTGGTTGGTCGACACGAAATGAAGATTAGCGACCGGGGCAAAATAGGACCCAGTTCAAACTGGAATTGTGGGAGTTGTAGTTTCAACAACTGCTGGAGGGATGAATGGTATTTTCCAATCCCTGGTTAATGCCGATTTTCCTGCAACATTCCAATCATTTTGGGATTAAAGGTTGATGTTAAAATGAATGGAAGATAAAATGACTAGATAGCCCAATATAAGAACGATGGGATTTTATATGGGGACTAGAGGCGTAAATACCAGGGAGCAGGGGGGGGCCCTAAGGGGGCCACATCTTTTATTTTTCCAATGACAGTTATAGTCTCCTCCCAGAAAACCACTGTGGATGAAGCATGAATAGGGGCCCCATCATAGTTTTGCTGGGGGGCTCAGCGATCCCTAGTTAAGCCACTGATCGGAACAGTGTATGGCCACTGACCAGTGTTATCCTGACATGCACAGATTTCTTTCTATGTGATCTACTTGTTTATTGGTTGTCCATCTGTCCAATCGTACTCTCACTCTCATTCAACATGGGAGGGCCACGACACTCTCATATTCCATTGATCATACGATTAAGTGGATCAGCCAGTGTGTAGCCCTATTACGCAACGTTTACCAATGGGATTTTGTACTTATGGTTTGAGTTTATCTTTCCCTTTATTACTTTGCTCTCTTATCCTGCTCGAAACACTGCCCCCTACAGGAAAGATCTCGCCCCATATTAACAAGTCAGTTAATTCTCTATAAGCTAAACTGGGCCCCATTTCACAGGAAACGTCTCACTATAAAGAGTATCTAATAAAAAGCCTTAACACTGTAACACACACCCAGTGAACACACTATCCTAGAAATATGTAATCCCACAGTGACACTGTGTTCTATGGTGTGGGTTCTAAAGGGGTCCCATACACCATGGCTATACCAGACAAATCCTGACGGAATTCGACAAATATCGGGGGTCGTGTGGGGGTCAAAAACTACAGTAGTTCATATGATCAGCCACATGTGTGGGTGCACAAATGATTAGTTGGGGCCATGTATGCTGTTACCACCGCATGTGTACCAACATATACCAATGGACTCATAATCGAATATGTATGGGCACCTAAAAGGGATACTATCTGAAATAAAATCACAATCGATGAATAAATACGTGTAAGTAGCACTTACTCTGAGGTGTGTGTGTTGCTGCATGCCTTCAATCCAGCACATGTTTCGGTCAGGAGCAGTATCCCCCCCCTCCCTCTTTTAACCACTCCCACTTCCATCTGACCCGACTTTTTCCCCATAACTGCACACAGCACATAGCATTTGAACTGTCAAAACTCTATCACCATTCCAGCTACAGCAAAACTCCTCATAGAGGAATAGTTTATGAGAGCCAGGCACTTGATTGGCAGCTAAAATGTAAGATGTTTTAGATTGGATATATAAAGAAATAGGGGGCAGGTCAACAAAAAAATGGTACAGTGGGGGTTGGGAAGAATTATAATTCACAGTAACGGTCCAGTGCACATGTGTAAATCTATTTCTTAAACCAATAGGCTAAATACTATAGTACCATCACGCTAGTTGCATGGTCCATTGAAGGTCACATCCCATTGAAATTCCATCTGATTTGGATGAACATTGGAATGAGGTCTTCCATTCATGTCAGAATTTTGTCCCCATTGACCAAAATCAGGTTGAAATATTCAGTATACATCATCCAATATTTAAGCCTGATCAACCACAAATGTTTTGGTTGGCTGGGCAAATATATCTACCAACCTGACCAATCTCTCCTAATTGATTTTTAGGCAAAATAGTCTGAAAGGCCCGGACTTGTCAGTGAAAGATCAAAGGACACTCATGAAAAACACATGTAGCAAGACTTAACCGACTGTAAAGCCTGCCATACACAGGCCAATCTATCCAATCAATTTGATCAGATCAGATCAGGTCAAATTTGATCGGTTATATTGAGACGATTGGAAATACCCACATATGACCACCTGGCGATATCGGGCAGAGTGGGATCAGACTATATTCAGATGATCCCACCAGTTGATGAAAATAGATGGTACAATGTGGTGCAGTTCAATGAGATCTTCCAGATCATGGAATCATTATAAATGTATTGACAGCTAAATGCGGCTTCTAATTGGTGCAGCCCAGCTAATTCTATTTATTGAAGGACAATTATACTCACCGTTTCCACGCTCCATGTCAGAATAGGCGATGACCTAAACCAATAAGTTCTCCCCCTGGGTACTATCGATCACCTGTTATACCCTCACCAATCCGGTCCTCTTTGGCCAATGGGAAGACATTCTTCTTAGCAGAGAGTGACTTCCCATTGGAAACCGTTTAGATCCTCACCCTGGGTACTATTAATAGTTGGAAGAAGAGGAGCGGGGGTAGGTGAGTATAATTGTCCTTTAAGAGTGTCCTCCAATCAGCAGATGTCGGTAAATCATGGTCGATCCTACAGTCTTCAAATAACCGCAAGAACGGTTGGGCCAATGTTTTGATTTTTAAATTCCCGACTGATGAATTACCAATTGGTAGATCGACTGGTTGATCTGTTGCCAGGAATTTTGGGGAGATGTCTGCCAGTGTGTGCCAGGTCTAATGTTCCAGAACACTCAACATCTTATAATTCTGCTGAATGAAAAAGATTTTTCTGGATTCAGTTTGTCCCTAGACGTGCCTATACATGGACTAGGCACGGATATTATTGGTTGATAATATCACTTTGTCTATGGCAACCATAAGACACTGGGGACCAGTTTACAGGTAAGTCAATATTTATTGCCTGGGCTCCAGTCTACCTATTTCCCAATGAGCAGAAGTAACTTCTCCCCCACCTTTTCCCATGTATTTGTCATGACATGTTCCCATTAACCCAGGCCAGGCCAGCTTGCCCTTTTGGGGCCATTACCAACTGCCCGTCATGGTTTATGAGGTTAAGTGTGTAACACAAGCCGTGTTCTCCACAATGAGCGACTTGTGGGTTAGAGAAAGCCATGAGCCGGTGTGAACATCCTCGCCCATTGCCATTAAACACCCTTGGTCAGTCGCCTCGCCTCGCCTCGCCACACAGCGAGACACAGAGTAACACGTCACCCCAGCAACACATTTTGATTTTCTAAGTAATTCCTAACCAAATAATACACAGCAAAAACTTTCAGTACAGAAATCCCTGCAGTTACTGCCCCTCCCAATAGCTCATTGATCTCAGACATGCTCAGTGCACCCATTGTAAAAACAGGTGTGGTTTGAGGGGTGGGGTAGGGAACAAGACTTTGTCCATCTGGAGGTAGAAATTCATCCCTGACCGCTCTTCTATAAATACGTGTTTGGATCCCATATTGACTATTTGGTTACTAGTTTATTACACTACTACATCTACACTACTGTGTACCAGTGGTCCAAGGTTCTTATAAACTTCACATACAAAGGAATTTGTGATCCAGATATTGGCAGGCAATGATCTGTGTGTGACTGTGGAAGGCTGTGTACACATGGGCAGTAGAGTGAGCGAAACTGGCGACTTTCATTTCGACTGCGGTTACACCGAACCTATTCAGGTTCCAGAAACTATTCCAAATGAATCCGAATTTTTCAAATTTTCAAAAGCATTTTTTTTTAATTTCGATAGAAATTAGCGATTTTTGATAGACATTGTGAGGTTTTTTGATAGAAATTAGCGATTTTTGATAGACTGTGAGTTTTTTCAATAGAAATTAGCGATTTTTGAGAGACATTTTGAGGTTTTTTGATAGAAATTAGCGATTTTTGATAGACATTGTGAGTTTTTTGATAGAAATTAGAGATTTTTGATAGACTGTGAGTTTTTTCAATAGAAATTAGCGATTTTTGAGAGACATTGTGAGTTTTTTTGCTAGAAATTAGCGGTTTTTGATAGTCGTTGTGAGTACTTCTTAGTAAGCATCGATTGTAAAAACAGTTGTGCCTTTCAGTAGAGAAATCCCTGCAGTTACTGCCCCTCCCAATAGCTCATTGATCTCAGACATGCTCAGTGCACCCATTGTAAAAACAGGTGTGGTTTGAGGGGTGGGGTAGGGAACAGGACTTTGTGTCCATCTGGAGGTAGAAATTCATCCCTGACCGCACTTCTATAAATACGTGTTTGGATCCTATATTGACAATTTGGTTACTAGTTTATTACACTACTACATCTACACTACTGTGTACTTCTATATTGTAATATATCCACACACAGGACGTCTCCTACACCTACCTACTCTCTCCAACCCCCCAACACCTCCCTCCTTCAACTCAGGAATATTCTCCTGGCCCAATCCCCTATATTTGGTCCCCTTGGGTTGTGAGGATTCCAATTTAGAGGTTTCGATTGATACAAAACTATTATCCAATTTTCCATTGATGCTGATGATTGAATTTGCCCCAAGTAAACAGATTCCCAATATTTGGTTGTTCATGGTTACTGGAGTCGGGCAAATCTGCCTATGTGGTTCCATTGGCCTCTAAGCAATGGTGGATTAATATTCTCTCCCGACTGCAGTTCATTGTGTCCTGTCTCAGTGATCAATAAAACAACATGAAGTTGTGTGGGGTCACCTGGGGTGAGGGGTGCCAGTCCTTCCCCACAGAGCAGGTAGACAGTGACAGCTGCCACTTTAATAGCTGAGGAGGGGTGAGCAACTGGTGGAGGGAAGCAGCTGCGGGTATCAGGTCAGCTCTGGGCTTTGCTTTCCTCTGCTCTGAAATTGGCCCAATCCGCCCACAACTCACACATTAACCCTTCAAACACCTCCGTGTGGATGCAAAAGTAAACCAGAAACATGGAAATGAGCAAAATTCCCAACCAAAAGAGCTTACACTCTACACATGTGACACGGACAAGAAAATAAGGAATTTGCTCACAAGCAAAGTTTCTTCTAATGTTTTATTGACTGTGCGATCAGATATGTGATATATCCGTGCGGATACAAAGTTACAACACCAGGATTCCGTGATATTCTTATATGTGCACAATATCAGTGTGAACAAGGTCTGTGGAATTGTGTACACACAAAAGCTCTCAGTGGTCCAAGGTTCTTATAAACTTCACATACAAAGGAATTTGTGATCCAGATATTGGCAGGCAATGATCTGTGTGTGACTGTGGAAGGCTGTGTACACATGGGCAGTAGAGTGAGCGAAACTGGCGACTTTCATTTCGACTGCGGTTACACCGAACCTATTCAGGTTCCAGAAACTATTCCAAATGAATCCGAATTTTTCAAATTTTCAAAAGCATTTTTTTTTAATTTCGATAGAAATTAGCGATTTTTGATAGACATTGTGAGGTTTTTTGATAGAAATTAGCGATTTTTGATAGACTGTGAGTTTTTTCAATAGAAATTAGCGATTTTTGAGAGACATTTTGAGGTTTTTTGATAGAAATTAGCGATTTTTGATAGACATTGTGAGTTTTTTGATAGAAATTAGAGATTTTTGATAGACTGTGAGTTTTTTCAATAGAAATTAGCGATTTTTGAGAGACATTGTGAGTTTTTTTGCTAGAAATTAGCGGTTTTTGATAGTCGTTGTGAGTACTTCTTAGTAAGCA